>JARQWZ010004662.1:0-101964 GCA_033150135.1 Gobio occitaniae | reverse complement strand
CACTCACTATCACACACGTACGTACGCACGCATGCACACTCAATCACACACACACACACACACACACACACACACACGCACACACTTAATCACACGCACACACAAACACTCACTATCACACACACGCACGTACGCACGCATGCACACTCAATCACACACACTAATCACACGCACACACTTAATGACACTCACACACAAACACTCACTATCACACACATACGCACGCATGCACACTCAATCACACACACTTAATCACACGCACACACAAACACTCACTATCACACACGTACGCACGCATGCACACTCAATCACACACACTTAATCACACGCACACACAAACACTCACTATCACACACGTACGCACGCATGCACACTCAATCACACACACACACACACACACACACGCACACACTTAATCACACGCACACACAAACACTCACTATCACACACGCACGTACGCACGCACGCATGCACACTCAATCACACACACACACACACACACACTTAATGACACTCACACACAAACACTCACTATCACACACGTACGCACGCATGCACACTCAATCACACACACACGCACACACTTAATCACACGCACACACAAACACTCACTATCACACACAGCACGTACGCACGCATGCACACTCAATCACACACACACACACACAAACTCACTATCACACACACGCACGTACGCACACACTCAATCACACACACTTAATCACACGCACACACAAACACTCACTATCTCACACGTACGCACGCATGCACACTCAATCACACACACACTCAATCACACACACTTAATCACACGCACACACAAACACTCACTATTTCACACGTACGCACGCATGCACACTCAATCACACACACACACACACGCAGACACTTAATGACACGCACACACAAACACTCACTATCACACACGTACGCACGCATGCACACTCAATCACACACACACACACGCACACGCACACACTTAATGACACGCACACACAAACACTCACTATCACACACGTACGCACGCATGCACACTCAATCACACACACACACACACACACACACACACACACACACACGCACACACTTAATGACACACACGCACACACAAACACTCACTATCACACACGTACGCACGCATGCACACTCAATCACACACACACACACACACGCACACACTTAATGACACGCACACACAAACACTCACTATCACACACGTACGCACGAATGCACACTCAATCACACACACACACACACACACACGCACACACTTAATGACACGCACACACAACACTCACTATCACACACGTACGCACGCATGCACACTCAATCACACACACACACACACACACACACGCACACACACGCACACACTTAATGACACACACGCACACACAAACACTCACTATCACACACGTACGCACGCATGCACACTCAATCACACACACACACACACACACACACACGCACACACTTAATGACACGCACACACAAACACTCACTATCACACACGTACACACGCATGCACACTCAATCACACACACACACACACACACACACACACGCACACACTTTAATGACACGCACACACAAACACTCACTATCACACACGTACGCACGCATGCACACTCAATCACACACACACACACACACACACACGCACACACTTAATGACACGCACACACAAACACTCACTATCACACACGTACACACGCATGCACACTCAATCACACACACACACACGCACACACTTAATGACACGCACACACAACACTCACTATCACACACGTACGCACGCATGCACACTCAATCACACACACACACACACACACGCACACACTTAATGACACGCACACACAAACACTCACTATCACACACGTACCGCACGCATGCACACTCAATCACACACACACACACACACACACGCACACACTTAATGACACGCACACACAAACACTCACTATCACACACGTACACACGCATGCACACTCAATCACACACACACACACACACACACACACACGCACACACTTAATGACACGCACACACAAACACTCACTATCACACACGTACGCACGCATGCACACTCAATCACACACACACACACACACACACACACACACACACACGCACACACTTAATGACACGCACACACAAACACTCACTATCACACACACGTACGCACGCATGCACACTCAATCACACACACACACACACACACACACACACACACGCACACACTTAATGACACGCACACACAAACACTCACTATCACACACACGTACGCACGCATGCACACTCAATCACACACACACACACACACACACGCACACACTTAATGACACGCACACACAAACACTCACTATCACACACGTACGCACGCATGCACACTCAATCACACACACACACACACACACACACACACACACACGCACACACTTAATGACACGCACACACAAACACTCACTATCACACACACGTACGCACGCATGCACACTCAATCACACACACACACACACACACACACACACACACGCACACACTTAATGACACGCACACACAAACACTCACTATCACACACACGTACGCACGCATGCACACTCAATCACACACACACACACACACACACGCACACACTTAATGACACGCACACACAAACACTCACTATCACACACGTACGCACGCATGCACACTCAATCACACACACACACACACACACACACTTAATCACACGCACACACAAACACTCACTATCACACACACGCACGTACGCACACTCAATCACACACACACACACACACACACTCAATCACACTCTTCTCAGAAAAACGAAAAACGAGATTGACTTGATTTTTCTTTTTTCGTTCAGAGGTAGAAAAATGAATAAACAGTTTGAATATTCGATTCTACACGTGGGCGGGAATTATACGCCCCTTTCTGCTGATTGGTCAGCCGAAGCTCAGACTATTCCGTCATCGGTTCTTCCTCAGTTCCGCACAGCAGAATAAAAGTCCTGCGCTTCTACAGCTGTACGGATTCTTAATGCGTTGATATATATATATATAAATATAAATATTTACAATATTTACAATATTTACTTAACCAAGGTAGGCTATGACAGCCGTCATATACTGCCAGCTGATGCAAAGAGGTGAATAATATCTACACAGACGAAAGCCCTGTCTTGTCTTGGCTCTGCCCCGGGACGGGCTGTGTCGAGCCATTCGTTAGTCTGGTTGTTTGATGAGAAAAATATGAAATGTAGCTGCAATAAATGCGTTAAGAATCCGTACAGCTGTAGAAGCGCAGGACTTTTATTCTGCTGTGCGGAACTGAGGAAGAACCGATGACGGAATAGTCTGAGCTTCGGCTGACCAATCAGCAGAAAGGGGCGTATAATTCCCGCCCACGTGTAGAAATCGAATATTCAAACTGTTATTCATTTTTCTACCTCTGAACGAAAAACGAAAAATCAAGTCGAAATCTTGTTTTTCGTTGTTCTGAAAAAAAGAAAGAAAAACGAGCTATTTTCTAATTTTTCAACTTTCAATATTAAATCAAAAATCGACTGAACGAATGATACACGGATTCTTTCCCAGCAGTGTTTCGGCTGCAGAGCTTCACACACGAGATTCAGATTCACACCCAAACGCTCAGATAGCCTACACACAAGTGTCGAAATGCCGCTTTGCTAAGTATCCTCGTAAACAGGGGCGCAACTACCCAGTGCCAGAGGGGCATGCAGCAACGATTTTGCCCCCCTCCATTGATAAAGAAACGAAAGAAAGAAAATAATCTGAATTTTTATAACGATTCCAAGTAGGGGTGGGAGAAAAGGTTGATCCATCGAGATTCGTTATCCAACGATTCAGAATCGATTCTGTTCTGTGTTCAATTCAAACGGCCACTTCGCCACTGTGTGTGTGTGTGTGTGTGTGTGAGTGTGTGTGTGTGCGGTCACGGTCAAACAGAACCACCCGTTGAAGACCAAATGTTTTCGTATGCTGGTGAATTGGCTTAGTTTAAGATAAAATGGACGAACTCTGACCTGCTCAGGGGCGTCTCACCCGTGGGGACACTTCTCCCGCTGAGAGGCTCAACACCCGCACGCTTATGCAGTTTCTCCACAGTTTTGCACAAACGCCTCACAGCAGTCGCTCAAAATTTTGAATTTTTATCTCAGAATTCCTAGTTATAACTGTTCATCTCACAATGACTTAGCACGTCATATTTCAGACTTTTTATCTAATAATGAGGACTTTTAAAATCATATTTTCAACATTTTATCTTATAGTTATGACTTAGCATGTCATATTTTTGACTTTATCTAATAATGAGGACTTTTAAAATCATATTTTCAACATTTTATCTCTTAATTATGACTTTATGATAATTGAAATGAGCTGATCAGTAATATAGTTGAATATTTAGTTCAATATTCAATAAATATTCATGCATGACATTTAATATTTTGTCTTTTAGCATTATTTATGTTAGTCTTTCTTCAGAAAAAATATGAACAAAATCAAACATTTGAGCCGGGGAAGATTTGAGATGGAATGACCCTTTTTTCAAACCATTGGTGATTCATTCATAATTTTGTGTTGCTAAGCCTTTATTGCAAAAGATTGTGATGACAAATGGGATTTTCAACATGTTTTCAGCTGAGTTCAGCAAGATTAAAACATGTCTTGTGCTTACACTTCTGCCAGACTCCTGGCACACACACACACACACACACACACACACAGCACCGCTCGAGCCGGACGGCCGCATCACTGCCCGCTCTTAAAGGGACAGTTCACCCAAAAGTGAAAACTCGAGTTGTTTGAAACCTGTATGAGTTTCTTTCCCCTGCTGAACACAAAATATCTTGGTAACACTTTATAATAACTACACACTATGAAGCATTAGTTAAGCATTAGTAAATAGTTAATTCATCATTTATAAAGCATTAATAGACAGTTTATAAATGCAGCTATAAATGCTTTATTCTTGATCTATAAGCATATCTATAATGTGTTTAATAATTGTATTTTCATACTTTATAAATGATCAATTTAGCATATCTAAATTAAGTGTTACATTATTTACAAACCAGTTATTTAGGAGTGGTCAGTGGTTCATCAGATCATTTAGAAAGTGTAAGTAAAGGATTAATAAACTATTTAAATGTACATTTATACATCTTATTATTAAGACATATAGTAATAGTTACTCAGTGTGTTAATAAATACTTTATAAACATGTATTTCCACTGTAATTTATGATTCATTCAGGTAGTTATAAAACATTTAGTAGTTGTCAGTGAACTCTTTTTGTGAGCTCATCTAAAGTGAGGACTAGTTATGCCTCGTAAAGCTTTTACAAAGTATATATTTAAAGGCTCAGTTCTCTAATGTTTTAAAGTTAGTACTGTTTTGACACTACAAAATATTTTATTATATTATTATTGTTTTATCTAAATTGTATTTGTTGTATTTTGGCACTCGTGTAATCAACTGGTGTATTTTTATTCAGCAATGTTTACACTTTACAGAAATGCATTTTTATATCATATGGCAGAGGCTTAGTTTCATCTGATTGCAGTTATGTTTTCTGGCGGTCTACAGGAATATTATTTATAAATATTTATATGTGCTATATTCCTCTGTGTTGTGTTTGTTTCCCTTTTCTGTTCAGAAGAGACCTGAGCCTTTAAATCTCCTCTGTAAAAGCTTTACGAGGCATAAATAGTCCTCACTTTAGATGAGCTCACAGAAATAGTTCACTGACAACTAGTAAATGTTTTATAACTACCTGAATTAATCATGATATCACAGTAGGAATACATTATAATTAGGGCTGTCAAAAGATTAATCGCGATTAATCGCATCCTAAATACAAGTTTGTGTTTACATAATATATGTGTGTGTACTCTGTTAATTACTATTTATATATAAATACACACACATTCATGTATATATTTAAGAAATATTTGCATGTATATACTGTATATACATTTATATAATCTATAATATATATAAATATAAATGTTTTATATATAAAAATAATATTTTTTTCTTAAATATATACATGCTTGTGTGTGTTTATATATAAATAATAATTAACGGAGTACACACACATATATTATGTAAACACAAACTTTTATTTTGGATGCGATTAATCACGATTAATCTTTTGACAGCCCTAAATATAATAAAGCGTTTATCAACACAATGAGTAACTATTACTATATGTCTAAATAATAAGATGGATAAATGTACATTTAAATAGTTTATTAATCCTTTACTTACACTTTCTAAATGATCTGATGAACCACTGACCACTCCTAAATAACTGGTTTGTAAATAATGTAATACTTAATTTAGAAATGATAAATTGATCATTTATAAAGTATGAAAATACAGTTATTAAACACATTATAGATATGCTTATAAATCAAGAATAAAGCATGTATAGCTGTATTTATAAACTGTCTATTAATGCTTTATAAATGATGAATTAACTATTTACTAATGCTTAACTAATGCTTCATAGTGTGTAGTTATTATAAAGTGTTACCAAGATATTTTGAAGGTAACCAAACAGACGATGCTATATTGTAATCTAAGCGCATTGTTCAAGGCAGTGTGTGTTTATATTCCTGCATGTTTAAGGACAATAGGCGTAGCTTACAGGAAGAACCCACAGTAAAACCACAGGCAGAGATCACTCGTGACATCTGCAGGAATTGTTTGGCTCCTGAAGGAACGGTAAACTGTGGCTTCCTCAATGCCTGCGAGCGGAAGAGGAAGATATTTGTGCTTCCTGTCAGAGCACCTTCCTCCTCACCACGGCTAATGACAATAACATGATCTAACATGAAATGTCCAGGCTTCTCTTCTTCAGGGTTCCCACTCGTCCTGGAAAACCTTGAAAACCTGGAAAATTGATGACAAATTTTCCAGTCCTGAAAATTAGAGAAAATGTAAAATGTCCTGGAAAATCTTGTTGTTGTCTGGGAAAATTCTTTAAAAAAAGTTATTTCTTTAGCCGAGTATAAAGAGTTTATCGCTGGCCCAAACAATTAGCGCTAGTGGCAGAAAGCACATGTTCAGGAATGCTGAGTTTGATGCGTGTGAGTAGTATTTAGTATAATGATGTTTAGTCTTGTGTTGCCACTCTCAGCCGTTAGCTAATGCTATTAACCGCTCAAATGTATGCAGTGAATGTTAACTCATAAGCTGCTACCAAATCACATAATTTTGATTATAAAGTCACATTTGTGTGTTATAAAGTCAGAATTGCAAGATATAGTCAGAATTGCGTGATATAAACTCGCAAGTCTTTTCTTCACAATTGACTTTTTTGCGCAGTTGCGAGTTTATATCTTGCAATTCTGACTTCTTTTCTCAGAATTGTGAGATCTAAACTGCAATTGCAAGTTATAAAGTCAAATTCTGAGGAAAAAAATTTTTTTATATCACAAATATGTAAATTCGCAATTGCGAGAAAGTCAGAATAGCGAGATAAAAAGTCACAATTACCTTTTCTTTCTATTCTGTGGGTGTAAACAAGCTTCAATAGTCATAATGTATGATTAAGAGCTCATATTGAAAAATGCTGGATTGTTAAGTAATGGCAATAAACTGTACGGCTTTTAACCTCTTAACTGTCACCCCCCTTTTTGAGAATACACATGAAAATGCACTATCCAAACTTAAAGGGCTGTAATTCAAGAATGCTTTGGAATATAGACCAAAGTTTGGTCTCGTTTTAAAGACGATGTTCTGCAGATTATTGCTGAAGTGAAAGCAATTCAAAATATGAAAGTATGAAATAGTTATGGAAGTTTAAATTTACTGTAAATGAAAAATACTGTACTAAATATTTTTTATTTCATATAAAATATATATTTTACAAAAAAGAATTTACTCTAAAATTACTATAAAATCAAAGCCATATGTCTAACCAATTTGTGTTCCAAATTTGAAGTTGATATCACAAAAATTGAAGTCCCCATGAGATTTTGTTTAGGGTGCTGTACCAAAAATAGCCACCGGGTGTCATTAAAATTCCATTTATTGTTGTTTTGATGCATTTTCCTGTAAATTTCTATCCAAATATTACTTCCATCACAAAACAGTCACCAAATATGCACCCTTGAGACTCAGACCTTTCCGACAATATGCGTTTTGTCAAGATTGGAAAAGATTTTGAATATAAAGTAGTTAAAATAATTGTTGTAATATGAAACATGACAGCGCCCACTAGGGGAGGAGCCCGCTAGAATAATTTAGAGTAACGTTTCCATGGCAACACAATGTCCGATTTCAAAACGGTTTTCACAGGATGAATTTTGAGTTTGTAAGCTTTCAAATGATATTTGTGATAATTACTTAAATATATGATATGAAAAAAAGGCGATCAAAAAAAGAGCACCAGGCGTCCCACCTGTGGGACGGTGACAGTTATGGGGTTAAAGACTTAGAAAGCAATATTTGGCATGATCCTTGTCTTTTATTCCCGCCGTAGTAAAATTAAAAATATCCTGGAAAAGTACTGGAAAATAGTTGCTGAAAAAGAGTGGGAACCCTGTTCATGTGTTCTGTTCTGCAGAGGGTGAGCAGGAGGAGGCGTGGCTGATGGAGGCGGGGCTTGCGACGCTGTTCGACGAATCGGCTTCAGGCGGCGAGGACAGCATCGCGCTTCTCTCCACTCTGACCCGAACGCAAGCGGCCGCCGTGGAGAGGCGCGTGGAAACGCTCAAACAGACGCTACGCAAGCGGAACAAACCTTACAGTGTCCCGGACGTCCGAGAGATCTTCAAACCATCGCCTGCTTCACAAAGTAAAGTAAGTGATCGCAAAACGCCACACATTTAGTGCTGTTCCTACCATAGGAACCAGGTTCAGTTAATTTAGCTTTATGGATCTTGTTTCTGGCTCTACTAGAGCAGTTGATTATTTCCTCATATTCTCCAGTGTTGCGGCTCCTCTCTTCCCAGTCTGTCAGTAACGCTCTGTCTCTATGAAGCCCCTCCTTCTGAAAAGCACACTGCACTCTGATTGGTCGGCTGGAGCAGTGTGTAGTGTTTGGGAAATGCCCCGCCCCTTGCCATAACTGGCAGTTTCAACACACGACTAACTAACTCAACCAGGCCCCACATCGTTATGCTGCCCATTAATTATTATAATGAGGAATATTGTGACTTGTTGGTTCCCGGAAGATGGAGGCGTTTCAGGAGCTCAGGAACACTGACCCTGATATAGAGAAGAACTCCCGCTCATGAATAAACAGAAACATTACACACTGCACCAATTAAACATGCCGGACACGGATTTTGGTAGCCTGGATGCCAGCCGAATTTAGCCCCGCCCACAAAATTTTTTGCTCAGGCAATTCGGTCTGGACTCGCTCCATAGAGGAGGAATTATGCCCGAACAGAAACTGTTCGGACTAATGAAATCATCAGGTTGGGCTTTAGACGATGATGGACAGATGATCAACAGTAACGTAATCATCCACGTCATCGAAGGCTCTTGGGTTGAATTTGCTCTTATCCTAAACGGAGAACTTGTTCGTATATGCATTCACCTTCACTATTTCTCTCAGAAACGATGATCGTGTTGGTAAGTACTCTGTGTATCCTTAAATTATTTTATTACTGGCAAAGATCGTTTACACTCTTCTTTGTCTTGTAACGTTACTTAATCCAGCGTGCGTGCAGACAGGGTTTCCGAGTGTTTTTGCAATGTCGCGCACAATTGCTACTCAATACTATAGCCCAAAACAATAACTTTCCGGGGGGTTCTCCGGAAAAAAATGGCGTTTGGTTGGCAAAATATGTTATTTTGGCAAGGTTGCCTGCTAAAATTCGCATTCCTGGGTTTATATAATCACATAATTGGGGTCGCTTCAACCCGCGGACATGGAGAAAAACACGGACTTGGTAACACAGTGCAGTTGAGTTCTGTTGACATTTGACAACTAACGTTACGCGTCGCTCCGTTGCTCTGATTGGTTGTGGGTCTGTCCAATTGAGGTCTTTCCTGGCTCGGTTGAAACACGCCCCATAATCAAAGCTCAATGGAGCGGTACCAGACTCATATTCTGACTAGAATTGAGTATGGCCACGCCAGGCTAGGATTTTGGCCCATCAAAAGAGTTTTGGTTGCCAGTGTGTGCAAGTGTGTGAAGTGTGTGAAGAGAGTGTGTGTGTGTGTGTGTGTGTGTGTGTGTGTGTGTGTGTGTGTGTGTGTGTGTGTGTATTAAAGTACAGCAGGGGTGTCCAAACTTTTTTAAAAGGGGGCCAGATTCGATGTTGTGGACACACCCGGGGGCCGGTTCCTTTTCTATTATTTAAAGATATATATATATAAAACATGTTTTGTTTCTTGGAAGCATAATAGATTTGACAAAAGCTTGAGCTCACTGCAAAAAATGCTTTTCTTACTTAGTATTTTTGTCTTGTTTTCTGTCCAAATATCTAAAGAATCTTACATTAAGAAGCATTTACTAGACAAGCAAAAGTTTTTGTCTTGTTTTGGGGGAAAATAACTCAAAATTAAGGGAGTTTTTGCTTAAAATAAGCAAAATAATCTTGTTTTTTGTTTGAATTAAGATTATTTTTCTTACCCCATTGGCAGATTAGTTTGTTTATTTTAAGCAAAAACTCCCTTAATTTTGAGTTATTTTCCCCCAAAACAAGACAAAAACTTTTGCTTGTCTAGTAAATGCTTCTTAAATGTAAGATTCTTTAGATATTTGGACAGAAAACAAGACAAAAATACTAAGTAAGAAAAGCATTTTTTGCAGTGCTGACAGTAGAGTAGCTTGTGGTAGGACACAGATGTACATTTATAGATATTTAACAATATCTGTAAAACTTTCATCATCAACCAAAAAGTTTTAATGGGTGAAATTTAAATATTATTAGTAGGGATGCACCGAATCCAGGATTCGGGTTCGGATTCGGCCTAATATTGGGCTTTTTGACGGGGTTTGGTTTCTGCCAAACCTTAGAATTTTTTTCCACCGAACCGAACCCTAGGCTTGCACTACGAGCTCCGCTGGCCGACGTTGATTATGGGAACGCGTTTACTAGGTGGAGCGTTCGGCTGCATTAGGCTGTGAGAAAATGAAAATGGAACTTGTGAACTGAAAACGTGTTGTTTGGCAGTACTTTCAGTCAAAAGAAGGCGATTAAAGTCGAGCTACATGTTCAATTTGCAATGCTGATTTGTCTCGTGGTGGCAAGGACCCTAAACAATAGTCGCTGTTAAAACATTTGAGTATTAAAGATCCGAAAGGATACGAGTTGTGCATGAGGGAATCTACAGACAGCAGCCAATGCAGCAACTTCAGGTACGGTACTTCAGATAATGTGGCCTACTCTTAATTCAAATTAAATTAAATTAAACATACACAGCTGTAGGGATGCTCACTCGGTTAATTTTCCCAACGACAACCGCTGCTCATTATCCGATTATTAACCGTTAACTGATAAGATTATAATATTGAATTGGCATTAAATAAAAATACGATTGATCAGTGTCTGTCACGCGTTAAAAAGACACTTTTTTCACTGGTTTATTTCACCGTGCAAACATCAGCATAGATCAGATAAAATATAAATAAAAAGAATAAAATAAATAGGCCTACACTAAATATTTTTCACTTAAATAATTACCAAATTAAGATGACAAAACGAAAATAAACTGAATACGTTTGAAGCTTTGAAGAACCGGAATAGTTTTTTGTCAAATAAAAATAGCAGGTCTACCTCAATCCACAGCTTGTATGGTTTTTATTTTTATTTTTAAGTAACATCTGGAGCGCAGTCTGTTGAATAGTTAAGCCTTTATACTTTTGTCTGTCTCCGCAGCGCGAGATCTGCTGACTGCGCGCACGCCTTCTGTTGTTCTTTGAAACGACAAAGAGCGACTCGGGGTAATTGTTCTATAAACCATCAGGAAACAGTGGCGAGAAGAACATACTTTAGTAAACTTGACTAAAACCACACTACGAAAAGCCTTAAACAAGGCTTCAGATGGCACTGGTGCCCCGGGAATACAGAGAGAACGCCTCGGCCAGCCTCGGGAAGTGCCTTTCATTTGCTTTCCACCAGTCAGGAGCTTGCACTGCTGCTGTATTTTAAAACTGCACAGCATATTTTGCAAAATGAGCATCCCTACACTGCTGTGGACGTTGTTTACTTCATTAATGTTTTTGTGAAAATGGGAGTAGGATTCGGTTTCGGATTCGGCAGAATCTTAACCAGTGGATTCAGTATTCAGCCGGACCCCAAAAATCTGGATTCGGTGCATCCCTAATTATTAGTGAGTTATAACTCTATTCTTATTTAAATGAACTTACTCTATTAAGGTCACCACAGGTAAAACCACACTGCAAAACATGCTTTTCTTACTTAGTATTTCTGTCTTTATTCCAGTCCAAATATCTAAACATTATTAAATTAAGATGCTTTTACTAAGGAAAATGACGTGATATTTTTTCTTGTTTTCTGGAAAATAAAATGAAAATGAATTGCCAAGAATGGTATGCCAATGGGGTCAGAAAAATAATCGTATTTCTGTTTGGGATAGAAACAAGAATTCAAACAGAAACAATATTATTTTTCTTACCCCCTTGGCAGATCATTCTGTTTGTTTTAACCAAAAACTCATTTTTTTTTCCAGTAAACAAGAAAAAAAATCGCATGTCATTTAACTTATCTAGTAAAAGCATCTTAATTTAAGAATTTTTCGATATATTTAGACTAGAAACAAGACAAACATACTAAATAAGAGTAAAAAAGTAAAAAAAAAAAAGATCTATATCTAGAATGGCTTTATGGTATTTAGTCTATAAACATAAATACTAGGGCTGGGCAAATTAACGCGTTAACGCGGGCGATTAATTTTTTCATCTTAACGCAATTAAAATATTTAACGCAAATAACGCAGCGTCCGTTTTTATATCCATTTTTACTTAGCGTTACATGATCATCACGCTCTTATTCATGTAAATGCTTCCAAGCGTGACAAGACACAAGCGAACGCGCTGTATGCCAATGTCCTGTGTGTGTGTGTGTGTGTGTCTGTGTGGATGCGTCTCATGTCAGCTAATCAAAGGACACACACACACACTCGACGCATAGATAGACTCGCGTCAGTTTCCTGCTCACATCGAGTTCTCTTTTGCTCTTGAACAAACAATAACACAGGGGATTTTGAGTATTCTCATATTAGAGTCTTAAATTAGTTAAATAACGTCTTAAATGAACTTAAAGAGTTGTGAGGAAATGAGATGCGCGGGACAGCGCGTGAGATCCGCGGCTGTTCTTAAAGTGACAGTAGCACTGATGATGATGTCATTAATGTTCATCACAGAACAACGGGAACAGAGAAAATTTTAGCTTTAATGATGATTCATCTATATTTAATTTATTATTTATGCAGTTAAGAAAGATAACTATTACATTTCTGTATATGTAACAGGGAAGGCCATGGGTAAATATAACATTTATTATTTTGGGTTTATGTAAAGATTGTTTTAAGTTCACTTAAATTAAAAGTTGTTTTTTTAAAGCCTAATAAATGTTGAAATTGGGAGCTTTCAGTTATACTGTAATGTAACGTCATTAATGTTTCATAGACACTTTAGTATCAGTGATAATGGCCTTCATTCATAAAAATATGACAATGCAACACATTTAAAATATGCTGTCTTTAAATTGTTTATACATTAATTTGGAGAGTAACTGAAATTATTACAATATCAAAATATTAAAAACGTAAAATATTAAAAACTTGCGATTAATTACAGAAAAAAATTTGTTGCGATTAATTAGTTAATTTTTTTTAAGCGATGCCCAGCACTAATAAATACAAATGCACTGCAAGTTTATGACAAAAATAGTCTGCAATTTGGCCTTTATTACTCATTTAATACATGTCTACATTAAAAGTTAAATAAAATGAGATATTGACCTACATTTCTGACAAATTACCACGGTTACAGTTCGTGTGACCACAGTAAAGCCACGATGTATGATGTTTGAAACTGAATCGGCTCAGTGTTTCTCCTGATTTGCATGTTTGTGTTGTTGATTACGTCAGCGCTGTTTAACTGGCTTTAAACTACATCAAATCATTAATGTTTCCCTGGCCTAAAATCTAGTACTGCCACCTGTACTGTAGACATTGTGAAACTGCACGATTTGTAAATTGTGAGTGGCGGGCCACATATAATATATTTTAATAGGCACGCAGCGGGCCGTTTGAAATTAATCCCGGGCCGCATTTGGCCTTCAGGCCAGACTTTGGACACTCCTGAAGTCCAGTCTAGCTGTTTATTCTTCTCCCATATGGTTTTATTCAGTATGAAGCATTGACATGGGATGAAGTTCATGCAGGACGACCAACTAGTGACATTTTTTTACAGACTGTTAAAAGTGTCACCAATTACACAGTAGTTCCCTGTTAATAAACACTTCAGCACGGTGTAATGAATAACTGAGAGTTTGAGGGCTCTGTGATAAATCACTGATGCCATTTTGAGTAAATTATTAAGTAAAGCCATAAGCAGTAATTTATGTTTCTGCTGGACGCTGTACTAAATAATCTATTTAAAAAGTGCATGAAAACATCTTGTATGTTTACCTAGCTAAGCAACGCCACACATGCGTTCACTGAAGCAGAAGCACCACTGGAAATAAACCAAACAAACACAAATGTAGACATATATTGTGTTGGTCCCCTGGCCCGTCGAGGCATGGACTCCTCTAGACCCCTGAAGGTGTGCTGTGGTATCTAACACCTAGATGTTAGCAGCAGATCCTTTAAGTCTTAAGATGGTGGTCCAGTGGGTTAAAACCATGGAACTGATATGCAGAAGGTTGCTGGTTCGATCCCAGCGGTCTCCACCAGTGTGTCCTTGAGTAAGGCTCTTTACTCCATGTTGCTCCAGGGGAATTGTCCCTGTAATAAGGGCACTGTAAGTCGCTTTGGATAAAAGCGTCTGCCAAATGCAGAAATATAAATATATAATATATATATATATATATATATATATAAATATAAGTCCTGTAAGTTGCGAGGTGGGGCGTTATTCACTTTTGAATAACACTGATTCACTTTTGATCCTTATTCACTGACTTCACCGGTCATAATGTTATGCCTAATCGGTGTACAGTAAAGTGTCATTCTGGAATATGGCCATGATGTGTCTTCCGACATGGTCATTTAAGAAATGAAAAGCTAGACACTCCATCAATTAGAGTTAGAAAAACGTATAATGTGATACACACTGCAATAATATAGACTCTTAAGTATTTGCCTGTTTATATCCAAACAGCCAATTTCGGCCAGGCAGTGTATAATAAAAAATAAGTAGGTTGTTTCAAATATAAATTATACTTGTTTGTGTTTTATGGTGCTATGACTTGAATTGACTTGAACATGTGTGATTTTACAACCTCTGATAGAAAGAGACACTAATTTCCTGGATTAGTCACCTACAAATGCAGATTTCTATATTTCAGTGGCGTCTCATAGTTTTGGATCCCTGTGTATACTGCACATATATTGATGAACAGCAGTGTGTTTTTAACGTAACATTGCACATGCTAACAGTTTGCTTCTCTCTCTTGTTGTTCATCATTTCTGACACAGCAGGATGAGGTGGAATCCACAGACAGAAGTGGAAGCAGTAAACTGGAAGAGGAAGGACTGGGTATGTGTTTTATGGCATCCCTCTAAATGCTTTTAACATTCAGCAAATAGAAATGGCACAGAAAAATGCTGTAATGTCCAGAAACTAAGATGAAACCTCCTCACGTGATTACCCTCAGGCACAATATAAAGGCTCATTTTTTTCTGAATGTTAATGACAATCGTGGAAATAAACACGACACCGGTGTCGTAAAGTCATTTCTCGTAAGCGTATGAGATTTTGAAAGTCATTTTTAGTGCTGGGCTATCTTGTTTTACAGTGTTCATACTTTACCCTGGGCTAGTAATCAATCCTGGTGGGCCGGTTTTGAGATTTCACACTGTACATTAACATTGGGCTCTTATTTACCATGGTAATAACATCAGTTGAGGACAAGTGGAAAATGGTCTTAAATCAACTGAAACACACTACAAGCAAAAGAGGACAAACCCAGAGAGCGTTTTCACTGTCACTCAAGATAAAGATGAATATAATCATTTAAAATGCAGTAAATGCTTAAACATTTCTTTGTCTTACATGGACCTAGTCATTTAAAAACTAATTTTTTGTTACATTTTTGAGCCAAATCTCAAGCATGGTTCAATAACGTACAACTTTTATAAGCATAACAGCATAAAAATTGTAATAAATACCTCAATACCTTACAAGTGTCTATTTTACCAAATGACAATCATTTTTTAATCATATTTCTAAAAGAGTAGGAACTTTATATATTTTGTCACAGAAAAACATGTCCTCTGGTGTGACACCATATCCTGATTTTAAATCGGGCAAATTGAAAAAAAGTTCATGTTACTGAAGCCCAGGCTGAATCCGAAATCGCCCTCTAAACCCTCAATCACTAATACCGTTCACTTTGAGGAGTGAATGAAAACGAGACAGAGGTTGAGTGTACATTGACTCGTTATTGCGGTGCATTGTGGGATTGAGTGAGTGCACTGGATAGCGTCCACTATGGTTTCGGACACCTCTACAAATGGCTGCCCCCTCAAATAATGCCCTATTTAAGGGTATAGGGGGCGATTTCGGATTCAGCCACTGACGTGCACATGGGAAGATTTCGTCTCAGAATTGGTCAAATGTTGAACTTTTTTTGGATCCACTATAAAAGTGTACATTTCTGTTGTCCTTTGGTGCTCTCTGTCACACCACAGGACACATTTCAGTAAACATGCTCAAAAAACAGTGAAAGAATTGACAAAGTTAGTGACCCCTTATATTTTCTCAAACATCAGACTTCACACTACAGAATATATTTTCTTCAAAAGTGGTGTTTAAAAAAAAACTGTAATTCATATTTTTCACGTGACGTCACACCACTACAGGAACGCCCACCTGGAGGGCCAATCAAGGCTGTCCTCCACTGCCCTCCAGTCATTTATAGCAGGTTTGTAGTAAGACAGTGATATTAAAAGACCAAATTCAATATACACCTTATTGATGATGCATACTTTGCATGAACACAGAATATTAGTGCAACACGAGGTGCTTTTCCCATCGAAAAACCATTAAAGAAAACGTGTGGCGTTCATCTGCTCGCCTGTATATAGTGTGCATCATCAGAAGGGTGTAAACTGAATTTAATGTTTTAATATCACTGTTTTAGTACATTACGGCACTTTAAGGGTGGGTTGCACTAATGATTCTTTAGCCTGGCGTCGGATCATCCCGATCAGCCCTTTAATTCTGACGGTCTTTCTGCATTAATCTGGGTTTAAAATGAAGTGGTGCAACACAACTCCATTTAAAATAAAACCAAGATCCACAAATCCTTGATTAGCGTTAAACTTTGCTTAATTAAATCCTTATTGGTGCAATCAGGGCTGGAAATCTGGCATACCGGGCATTAGGGCTGCACCATTAATCGAAATCAAACCGCAATCGCGATTTGGGTTATGTGCGATTATGAAAGCGCAAAGGCTGCGATTTTAAATAAATAAATGCCCAGCGTGTGTGTGAAGAGCTGATCTATGATCAGTAAACGCTGCTCCGTCTGAAAGACTGCGAGTTTGAGTCGCTTATAATGTGCGTTTGAAAAAACAACACGTGTCAAACAAATTCACAAAACTAGCAGTGTGAAGCGTTCATAAACCTGTTCAACAAAATACGTTTAATACCATGTTTTAACTCACTTCATATCGTCAGTCGAGCTGATGTGGCTTCTCATCACAGAACGTCCATCAGCACTGAATACTTCATTATTATGAAAATACCAGAGAAGCCTTGAAGAACTCAAATACACCAGATCTTGTCGCTATAGTGTTATCTTCATGTTTAATCAGTCAAAGCGTTTCTATCTTCTCTTTATTCAGCTACAGCGCTAGCTTCACATTAGGGGTTTCCTGAAAACTATTACTTCTCTGAGGAAAATGTGGAGTTTCAGCTCGAGGGCGCCCTCTGGCTTCAGTATGAATTAAACTTTTGGGTTGAAAATAAGAAAAATAATACTTCTAAATAAATTTAAATGACAATCCTTATGTTTTTCTTCAATGTACTGGAGTTTTAATCCCTACAGTGGATGCACAAGAGGCTCATATTTCATATTAATGACATAGACTTTAAGAAATTGATATCACAGATAAAAAGCACAGATATTTATAATAATATATATATATATATATATATATATATATATATATATATATATATATATATATATATATATATATATATATATATATATATATATATATATATATATATATTTACAATAAATCCTTAGACCTTTCTAATGATTTTTAGTCATAGGCTGTCTGCATATTAACCGGTAATCCAAATTTTTTTTTGTAAAATAAGTTTTCTGTAAAATATAATTATTGTTATATTTATTCTTAAATGCTTTTAATAATGAAAATGCTATTAAAATAGTGATATTTCTTATTTTTTTAGCAATAATCATAATAATAATTATTAGCCATATTAATATATAAACACAAAATGTTATATACATACTTTTCATTTGTAAAAAAAAATAAAATAATAATAATAATTGCATTTTTAATCGCAATTTTAACCAGAATAATTGCAATTAGATATTTTCTCCAAATCGTGCATTTTCCCGGTGGGCCGCCGCACTTTGGGGCCGATACAAGGTTATTTATTTCTTTATTTTGCCACGGACTGGCCCATCATGCAGGGACAGCGGCACATTGGTTTATCTTCTGAGTTGACAGGCCGAAGAGAGAGACCTTCCCTCCTCCATATTCACACACTGTGTCCATATTAGACGCTGTTTGTTTGTTTGGGGGCGCATGAAACCGCAAAAGGCGAATATCCAGCGCTGCCGCTGACAAACGTGCACTGCGTTTCTGCTGCTCATGACTCCGAATTTTGTTTTATATATATATATATATAGTAGGGGTGTAACGGTACACAAAACTGACGGTTCAGTACATACCTCGGTTTTAAAGTCACGGTTCGGTACGGGTTCGGTACAGCAGTTTTACAAAATTGATTTTTATTCAACAGTGGTTTACTGAAAAAAAAGTATCTGTCCTTAAATTAATTCAATTATAACTAAACGTTTCTTAAAGATAATGCTGTAAACTATATAGGGAGCCCTTACTTACACATTGCTATTAAAGATTAACAACAGAGCCCAAACTATTAGCCTAAATTCAGTTGCTATTTATTTTTAGCTCAAGCTTCACATAAGGCAGTTTTTGCATTAACTTCTAAATCTAATCTTTTTCTCCAATTTGTTGTTGAAATATAATCATATATACACAGTGGCTGTCATTTTCATGACAGATTTATTTAAACATACATTAAATAAACAAGACATCACTAACAGGTTCAGGAGAATACAATGAATATAACGGCTAATATAATGAATATAACGGCTAATATAATGAATATAACGGCTAATATAATGAATATAACGGCTAATATAATGAACATAACGGCTAATATAATGAACATAACGGCTAATATAATGAATATAACGGCTAATATAATGAATATAACGGCTAATATAATGAACATAACGGCTAATATAATGAACATAACGGCTAATATAATGAACATAACGGCTAATATAATGAATATAACGGCTAATATAATGAATATAACGGCTAATATAATGAACATAACGGCTAATATAATGAATATAACGGCTAATATAATGAACATAACGGCTAATATAATGAATATAACGGCTAATATAATGAACATAACGGCTAATATAATGAACATAACGGCTAATATAATGAACATAACGGCTAATATAATGAATATAACGGCTAATATAATGAACATAACGGCTAATATAATGAATATAACGGCTAATATAATGAATATAACGGCTAATATAATGAACATAACGGCTAATATAATGAACATAACGGCTAATATAATGAATATAACGGCTAATATAATGAATATAACGGCTAATATAATGAACATAACGGCTAATATAATGAACATAACGGCTAATATAATGAATATAACGGCTAATATAATGAACATAACGGCTAATATAATGAATATAACGGGTAATATAATGAATATATAGGCTAATATAATGAATATAACGGCTAATATAATGAACATAACGGCTAATATAATGAACATAACGGCTAATATAATGAACATAACGGCTAATATAATGAATATAACGGCTAATATAATGAATATATAGGCTAATATAATGAACATAACGGCTAATATAATGAATATAACGGCTAATATAATGAATATATAGGCTAATATAATGAATATAACGGGTAATAAAATGAATATATAGGCTAAAATAATGAATATAACGGCTAATATAATGAATATATAGGCTAAAATAATGAATATAACGGCTAATATAATGAATATAACGGCTAATATAATGAATATATAGGCTAATATAATGAATATAACGGGTAATATAATGAATATATAGGCTAATATAATGAATATAACGGCTAATATAATGAATATATAGGCTACGGCTAAAATAATGAATATAACGGCTAATATAATGAATATAATGAATATATAGGCTAATATAATGAATATAACGGCTAATATAATGAATATATAGGCTACGGCTAAAATAATGAATATAACGGCTAATATATGTCATATATTTAGTGAAAGAGTTAATCTCTCTAGTGAACTAACAGCTGTGGACACTGAATGACTGCCTGAGGTAAATGTGATGCCACATGACATTGTTTACATGCTGTTTTATTGTCTTTCCACCATTGAAACACAGATTGAGCGATTACACCACATATAATACATTTCAGTAAGTTGTAATGTATCCTCAACACACCTTAAGAGATGTTATTTACTATTAATAACTCTTTTTAACGTCAAGCAAGTCACATAAGTAACAGTCGTGTGCTCAGTCTATTCTCTGATATACGCATCAACGTAAAACATACACAATGTTGAAGTAGCCTATTAAATTCATTCAGATATTGCGTGCCCTTGCGATATGCATATTGCAATATGTACATTTGCGATATTCCGATAATTTCGATATATTGCGCAGCCCTAGTAATTTCAATGGGAACCTCATGAAAGATAGATATTAGTGTCATAAATGAGGTGTTAGCTCTAAAATGTTATTGTTTTTCAAGGGGTAGTTAAAAAATGTGATGGTTTACTCACTGTAATGTCATTCCAAACCTGAATGACGTTCTTTCTGTGTAACATAAAAGAAAATCATTTGACTCATTGAATAATATTCCATGGTTTGGGTGCCAACATTCTTCAAAATCTCTTTTTTTGTGTTTCACAGAGGAGAGAAAGTCATACAGGTTTGGAACGACATGAGTAAATGATGAATTTAAAAGCAGTAATTTTACTTTAATGCATCCTAGCTCAAAATCACTGCTTTACTGTCAGGTGCATTTCTGTGTGACAAAAGTGCAATATTAAGTGTCATCTGCATGTGCAGTAAATTCGATAATATCCATCATCATTTGTCCCTGTCCTAGTTTTATTTATTTACTCCAATTTAAGGCCCTAACCCCAGCAGAAACATTCACAGGGAACTCATGGGCCGGATGGGCTGGGTTTGCCAGGGCCGAATGTTAGCCCCAGTCCAGCCCTGTGTGCAGCTCAGCCTATAGTGTTATCACATTTTAGTGACTGAAACACTGCAGCAGGAGCTGTCTATGGATCATAAGTGCCCAAAACGTGCATCTCACACACACACACTCTCTCTCACACACTCTCTCTCACACACTCTCTCACACACACTCACTCACACACACTCACTCACACACTCACTCACACACACTCACTCACAGACTCTCACACACACACACTCTCTCTCACACACACTCTCTCACACACACTCACTCACACACACTCACTCACACACACTCACTCACACACACTCACTCACAGACTCTCTCACACACTCTCTCACACACACTCTCTCACACACACACTCACTCACACTCTCTCTCACACTCTCTCTCACACACTCTCTCACACACTCTCTCACACACTCTCTCTCACACACTCTCTCTCACACACACTCTCTCACACACTCTCTCACACACACTCTCTCACACACACTCTCTCACACACACTCTCTCACACACACACTCACTCACACTCTCTCACACACTCTCTCACACACACTCTCTCACACACACACTCACTCACACTCTCTCTCACACACTCTCTCTCACACACTCTCTCACACACTCTCTCACACACACTCTCTCACACACTCTCTCACACACGCACTCACTCACAGACTCTCACACACTCTCTCACACACACTCTCTCACACACACACTCACTCACACTCTCTCTCACACACACACTCACTCACACTCTCTCACACACTCTCTCACACACACTCTCTCACACACACACTCACTCACACTCTCTCTCACACACTCTCTCTCACACACACTCTCTCACACACTCTCTCTCACACACTCTCTCTCACACACTCTCTCTCACACACACTCTCTCACACACTCTCACTCACACACACTCACTCACAGACTCTCTCTCTCTCACACACTCTCTCACACACTCTCTCACACACTCTCTCACACACTCTCTCACACACTCTCTCACACACACTCACTCACACACACTCACTCACAGACTCTCACACACACACACTCAGGCTTGAGCTGCGGTTCTATGGCTGTTTTGCCCTCCAGGGCTCCGTGACGGTCATGTGACTAAAAACTATGAATAAGGGTACACTTTTGGAAATTGAGATTTATACATCAAGATTTCGAGATTTATCGAAATTTACAGAATAAATGATCTCTCCATTGACGTATGGTTTGTTAGGATCGGACAATACCGGTATTTGAAAATCTGCAATCTGAGGGTACAAAAACATCTAAATATTGGAAAAATCTCCTTTAAAGTTGTCCAAATGAAGTCCTTAGCAATGCATATTACTACTAATAATACATTTATGAAATGAAAATTTACCAAATATCTTCATGGAACATGATCTTAATATCCTAATGATTTTTGACATAAAAGAAATATGTATAATTTTGACTCCTATAATGTATAGTTGGCTATTGGCACAGATAGACCCGTGAGATCAGGACTGCTGTTGAGCTCCAGGGCCACATTCATCACTGAAGGCGTTTCCCATCGCTGCAGAAACTTAAAATAGCTCATGAGACACCGTCTACTTAATGATTGGTTGTTGTTTGTTGCTAAACAACTCGCCGTGACATTCTAGCACAGCTTTTTCCACACGACTTTGCTCATAATGCAGGGTTAAATGCAGCATTTGCACAATCACAGGTGTGAAACGCTCCTCAGGACATCATTATAGGTGCAGTCTCTGTGTTTGGGGGCAGAGGTCACTGTGGTGAAGTTAAACAATCACGTCTCTCACTGCTGGACTTTGACTCGCCTGATTTAGTCTAATCAGCAAAGAGCGACTGACGTATCACTTGTGTGTTTTGCCCACGAATGTAGTTTCACAGCATGAAATGTTATTGTGTTTCTCGTTTGGTTAGGTAACGGGGCGGGGCCTGAGGCTCCAGGGGGCGGAGCTGACGCAGAGACGGACATTAACCTGGAGGTGTCCTTCTCAGAGCAAGCGCTTATCTATAAAGAAGGGTTGAAGGTTACCCAGCCCCAGAACGAAGCGGACGACAGGTTACCTGTGAGTGTGTGTGTGTGTGTGTGTGTGTGTACTGGACCTGTGCAACTCACTCTGATTGGTTGCTTAAGGATGAAGCAATGCCAATGTTTATATATATGATATTTCTAGATTGTAAAAATGTCCAATGGGAATCACTGAACAGCCAATCTGTGCTCTTATTGAGTCAGTGACCTCTGCTGGTCAGTCTGTGGAGCTGCATCACTATTACTGTGATATTTACTCCACAATCTGAACACTGGTATTAAGTCTTAAAGGGGACATATTGTGCAAAATGCACTTTTATAATGTGTTTGAACACCGATGTGTGGCTTTGTCTTGCTCAGTCGGGGACACTAAATATTTAACTATATTACTGATCTGCTCATTTAAATTATCATAAAGTCATAATTAAGAGATAAAATGTTGAAAATAAGATTTTAAAATTCCTCATTTTTAGATAAAAAGTCAAAAATACGACATGCTAAGTCATAATTATAAGATAAAATGTTGAAAATATGATTTTAAAAGTCCTCATTATTAGATAAAAAGTCAAAAATATGACATGCTAAGTCATAATTATAAGCTAAAATGTTGAAAATATGATTTTAAAAGTCCTCATTATTAGATTAAAATTCAAAAATATGATTTTAAAAGGCATAATAGGGAGATAAAAAGTCAGAAATATGACATGCTAAGTCAATTATAAGATAAAATGTTGAAAATATGATTTGAAAAGTCCTCATTATTAGATAAAAAGTCAGAAATATGACATGCTAAGTCATAATTATTAGATCAAATGTTGAAAATATGATTTCAAAAGTCATAATAGTGAGATAAAAAGTAAAAAATATGACATGCTAAGTCATTGTGAGATGAACAGTTGAAATTATGACTTTAAAAATTCTGAGATAAAAATTCAAAATTTTGGATTTAAAGTCAAAATTATGATTTAAAAATCTAAATTATGATTTAAAGTCCTAATTATGAAATAAAAAGCTTGAATCAGATTTTAAGAAGTCTAAATTATGACCAAAACACACACTAAGACATTTAAGAGATCATGCTTGTTATTTTTTTTTTTTTATTCAAACTTATAATAATAAAATTTACATTATTGTTTTCATTTTGTGCAATTTTTTTTTTACATGCGTTTTTACATTTTGACATCAGTTTTTTTAAATGATTACAAACAGTGATGTTGGTACAATTTAATTTTTTTTATCTACATTTTAGTCTCGTGTTTTTTCGTCAACGATATTGCATGTTGATATAGTCACAGTTATCGTTGAAGGACGTTTGTGTCGTCTTGTCTTAAGCCCTATCCGGACAGTAATTGTTTCTCATGTGGACGTCTGTAAAAATAAATGTGCATGACCTCAGTGATAAACTCGTGCGTTTGGATGTGATTTAGTCACAGTGGAGGAGCGAGTTCTGTGTTTGATTGTCTGCTGTAAATAAAATGCCATATGCTTGGTATATAATAAGAATAAATGCATATTTAATTTAATAATAGGAACATAATATCCAAATTATTATTTAAATCTGTTGAAACATAGGAAGATATATAGACGCACATTATAGTTAAAATGGTTTTCTGTCTTGTATTTTATCTCAAAATATTTTATACCTCATGGAAATGAGCGGAATACAGCCTCTACATGAGTAATCATAATGCTGCGGTTATTAACAGATATAATAACTGCTGTAATAACGGCCCATTTCTAATGTTTACGTGCTTTTCTAAATTTTATGTTTTGAGCAGTGATGAAATATATCACTTTTGTAAATACGTGCCAGCATTTCAGTAATAAAAGATCTTTAAAATGCATCCAAATGACAGCGAAGCGCAACCGCACGGTGCTCCGCAAGGGTGGATTCGGATGGTAATTAAATTACCACATGACTTTGGTATTTGTCTAAAAACAGGTCATTCGGCCAGGGATTTTTACGCAGACTAGATCACAGACTAGCCCCTGACAATTAGGAAAACACCGTACGACCCCACAAGAAACTATTACCGCCCCAATAGGGCTTTAGTCTCGTCTTAGTCATGGAAAAAAACATTGTCAACAAACATTTTTCGTCATTAGTGTTAATTTCGTTAACGAATATAACGAAATAGTCAATACCAACTAGTGCTCTTAACTTCAGAACAAGTGAGGATGGCACTGTGAATGTCTGCAGATTTCCTTCTGAATGAGCTGAATGCTGTACGGCTAATATGGCTAGCGTTAGCATCGTCTCTGACTGTATTCACAGAGACTAGCGTTATCCTGAACACACTCACCGTCTGTAATTCATAAACACACATTTATTATGCGTTATATAGTCAGGTGACGGACGTGTTACGTTCACACACGAGCACCAATACAACAGTTTATAGATGAACATGACGGCACATGCTAGTCGATGAGATGAATCAACGCAACTCCACAACAACTAACATCACATAAATGATCCACTAAGTGTTCAGTGTAAAAGTGTGGAGCTCTTCCTGAGTCTCTCGTCTGTGTCGACTGCGGCTCAAACATGAACGGCTGATCCACAACTGGTGATTTTAGTCTGAGTCAGATTGGCCTGTTTTGTTGTTGAGGGAGTATCTGAAGCAGCAGCTCATTTGCATTTAAAGGGACTCGCACAAAAACGGTGCGTTTTTGCTCACACACAAATAGGGGCAAATTTGACAAGCTATAATAAATGATCTGTGGGATATTTTGAGCTCAGGGTACCCGCGGGATCTTAAAAAGTCTTAAATGTCTTTAAATTCAAAATCAACATTTTAAGGCCTTAAAAAGTCTTAAATTCCCTGAAGTATTGTTCTAGGTCTTAAATACTTTTAAACGGGTCTTAATTTTCCTACGTCCATGTAACGCTACCTCTTGCTCATTGAAATGCTCCCGCAGCGTTTTAGAGAGAGAGAGTGTGTGTGTGTCTGTGTCTGTGTGTTGTTTTTTCGCTTGTGAGAGACCAAAATGCGTCTTATATAGCAGCCAATCAGCTTTCGTGTTATTGGCGCGGGTCTCTTTCCGATTGTACCACAGACAAACGGATTTTATTCTTCAGCTTTAGTTCTCCATTTCTTCCAGTTCCGCGATCGTGAAAGCGAAGGCGAATCTTTCTTACCTGCCATCTCGCGTAATGATCATATAAAAGTATGATAGCACTAAAAAAAGAGTTTAAAAAGCGATGTAAACCGCAAATTTGCAAAAAAACACGGACCGATGTCAGACTGGCCGCGGATTCTGTCTGCGTTTGCCGCCTGTCAGCGCTCTTAAAGTGAAAGCAACCCAATATAGCCTAGCCTATACTCCCTCCTGCCTGTGTCGTTAATATTAATCAAACAACGGGAAAAACAAACAGTAGCCTACCTAAACTTAAAGCACTGTTTGTATCTGTGTATTTAAGTTTTATTTATTTGTCCTATTGTCAAACAAGATTCATGCATTTTGTTTGTTTTATTGCCATGTATGACTATTGTGCATCTAACGTAATTATATGGTAAATCTGGCATCCTTATTATGGAAAAAAAAAACATGCACATTTCTGAAAATGACCACCACAAAATCAGTAATTTTGTTATGTATAAAAAATGTATATATACACACACACAACCACACACTACCGGTCAAAAGTTTGAGAACGGTAAGATTTTTAAAATGCTTTTAAAGAAGTCTCTTCTGCTCACCAAGACAAGACTGCATTTATTTGATCCAAAATACAGCAAAAACAGTATTATTGTGGTTTTTTTGGTTTGTTTTTATACAATTTAAAATAACTTTTGTTTCAATATATCAATATATCATTACTCCAGACTTAAGAGTCACATAATCCTTCAGAAATATTTTTTTTACCTTCTATTTCAGATAAATGCTGTTCTTTAGAACTTTCTATCCAAACATTTTTTTTACACAACTGTTTTCAACACTGATAATAATCATAAATGTATGTTGATCATCAGATCCTCATGAATGATTAGTGAAGGGTCATGTGACACTGAAGACTGGAGTAATGATGATAAATTCAGCTTTGATCACAGGAATAAATTACACTTTACTATATATTCACATAGAGAACAGTCACTACAGAACTGTCACAATATTACAGCTTTTTTGTATTTTTAATAACATAAATGCAGCATTGGTGAGCAGAAGAGACTTCTGTAAAAACATTAAAAATCTTACCGTTCTCAAACTTTTGACCGGTAGTGTGTTTGTATATTAATCCTGATAGGATAGAGCTATGAGGAAGTGCAAGTTTACTGTTCAATTTGAATAAATTAATTTGCTTTGCAAGTTATTTTGTGATTCTGTATTTCCTTTTGTACGTTTGTTTTTTTTTTTAAATGCGTGATATAGGTCTTAAATTTAATTAATAATGGTCTTGAAAAGGTCTTAAATTTGACTTTGTGAAACCTGCAGATACCCTGGAGCTGAAACTTCACACACACATTCTATAGACACCAGAGATTTATATTACATCTTGTGAGAAGGGGGGATAAAATGTCCCCTTA
Organism: Gobio occitaniae; assembly: GCA_033150135.1. Classification (NCBI taxonomy): domain Eukaryota; kingdom Metazoa; phylum Chordata; class Actinopteri; order Cypriniformes; family Gobionidae; genus Gobio; species Gobio occitaniae. Next base: position 73,648 of record JARQWZ010004662.1, on the reverse strand, counting down.
ATCTTAATGTAAATTGTCTTAATGTTCACCATTTGTGATGGATGATAAATGAGGGGCCGAGCACATGACTAGAGTCGCTGGTCCTGCATCCCTTCATTTGCTCATTCTGTCGCTCCTCTTTCACAGGATTTCCGAGTGTCTCAGGATAAGACGGGACAGACAAAAGTAGGCGATCTCTCCGCTGAGGACATGAAGAAAGTTCGCAGGCTGGTCCTTATTGAGATGAGCGCTCTGTTCGACACGTGTGGAATCGAGGTGAAGGCCCATAAAGCTCTCAAGGTCAAAGTGAGAGGTCAGTGCCTCTGATATGTGTAGGAAATAACAAACGGGTCTATTTCTGAAGCCTTTAGTGCACACATGTACAAGCTGGAGACAACTTTGATTGGTGATGATTCATGTAATTGTATGTCCATTTGCATAAACTGTTTAGACTAGTCTCAAAAGTGTGTCATCTAATTTGAGCATGAAAAGTAAGGACTGATTACTCTTGTCTAACTGCTAGTTTGTCAGTCTAGTTCTGAATACACAGCCATCATGTCTATGTTTATGCAGCTGAATAATAAATATTGTTGTGTCATCCGTAGAGTCGGGTTTGTTTGGTGTTCCTCTCTCGACGCTGCTGGATCAAGACCAGCGGAGGATCCCAGGAACCAAAGTGCCTCTCATACTGCAGCATGTAAGAGAGCTGAGCCATAACTATATTAGCCATAATTATAGCCATTCATAACTCACAGACTACCACAACTCACCTTCACATCCCTTGAGATAAGAAACATTGGTAACACTTTAGTTTAGGGTCCAACTGACCTATCGGTAAGCCCCGCCCCCCTTAGTTACTGTTGCTAACTCGGACAAACAAACAGAGTTGCTATATCTTACAATGACAGCTGTCAGTGTGAAAACATCCTGAGATATTTTTGGACACAGATTGTAGCGTATATCCCGTCTGAATGATGGCCAAACTTTACTGATGATTTATCAAGTTTATTATGTCCTTTTTCAATCCAAAAAATCATCAGAAGAGCTGAACAAACAAAGCAGAAGAAGTGCGCATTAACGCCTCATTCACAAACTCTCTCTCTCCGTTGCATTACCATTAACACACACAGCAAATTACACAAACACACTCATACAAATAACAGTAAACAAACATACACACAGACCGTATGCCTTTTCGGGGGTGGAGTTAATAACTGGTAAACTTTGTATCTGCAAAACAACTCCGATAAACTGCGTGCGTGTTCATTTCACTAACTGTAGACTATAATACCCATCACAATAGGAGATAATGTAGACCTTAAACATATCTAAAATTAAATTAATTTACATATAACCAGTTTAATATGGAGAGGCAGTGAAATGTAGACCTTCGTGTTTTTGACCTACAGTGTTACATGACGTGAGAACAGTTCGTTATTTCGGTTTGTATGTTAGCAGGGACTTTAATCGACTTTTAATCGAGAGTTTGACAAACAGAAAATCCTCTCAGGATCTCTGGAGTCAGTGTTACAGTGCCTCAGGCACGACATTTGAGCATTTGTGTAGCATAAACACCATCAAACCGATGACAGCTTCGGATTTTCCAATGTTTCTCTATGACGCTGAAACCTAAAGATGTCCGAGTTCCGGTCCCAGCGCAACTGATACTCAACTGCTATTGGCTCATCTGCGTTCGAGGGGAGGGGCTTACGATAGGTCAATTCTCACTATGAACTAGTTGCTTATTATCATGCATATTACTAGGATATTGGCTCATATCTGTTGGTGCTTTGGGCGGGGTCAGGGGTCAGCATGGGCACTGGTCAGCGGCTGTGCCGCCCCATACACAACAAACGGAGATGCTCTGTGTATTCTGAGCCCTTTCTATCAGAACCAGCATTAACTTCTTGAGCAGTTTGAGCTCCTGTAGCTCGTCTGTTTGTTCCTTCCTTGAGCACTTTTGATAGAGACTGGCCACTGCAGACCGGGAACAGCCCACAAGAGCTGCAGTTTTGGAGATGCTCTGACCCAGTCGTCTAGCCGTCACAATCTGGCCCTTGTCAAACTCGCTCAAATCCTTACGCTTGGCCATTTTTCCTGCTTCTAACACATCAACTCTGAGGACAAAATGTTCACTTGCTGCCTAATATATCCCACCCACTAACAGGAGATCTGTTGTTTTTCAGCTGATCTCCCACATCGAGGAGCAGGGATTGGACACGGAGGGTGTTCTCCGGATACCTGGAGCCGCCACCAGAGTGAAGGTGAGACGGCCGTGCTGCCAATGATGCTTGTGTGTGTTCTCTCTGTAGTCATTCTGTCATTGTAAACTATATTCTGGTGTGTGTTTCCCAGGCAGTCTGTCAGGAACTGGAACACAAGTTTTACGAAGGCATGTTTCCATGGGAGAGTCTCAAACAGCATGACACCGCGAGTCTCCTCAAGCTGTTCATCCGGGAGCTGCCCTATCCTCTGCTGACCGTCGAATACTTCAACGCCTTCATCTCTGTGCTGAGTGAGTCTCCGGTACACGGCTCACACAGTTTGACCCTGTACATGGAAGCTTAAGGCCCTGATATACTTCAGGCTTGAACTCGAACAAAATCAGGCCAAAACTAAGCTCATTTGGAGTTCGAAACCGCTCAAGTGTACATTCTACTTTGCTATGAGTATATCGGGGCCTTTAAAGTGTGTGTGATCTGTGTTGTGTGTAATTGATTGTGATGGTGTGTGTGTGTGTGTGTTCTGAGCAGGGTTGCCCACTAAGAAACAGCAGCTACAGGCGCTGAATCTGCTGGTGCTCCTGCTGCCTGAACCCAACAGAGACACTCTCAAGGTACGACAGCACACATTCACCCGTCACATGACTTCCACATTCAGCTCACTCTCATAGTCGGCAAAAGTATGGAAAAATGAAAGAGTATTATAGAAAATTCTGTCCAAACTGTCAAACACGACTGAATGAATTCAAGGTGCACTTTTTTGTTATGCAAAAATGCAGGTTATAAGAGTTTTGGGTTTCTTCTCACAATATTCTCAGCACAGTATTACAGAGACTCTTAAAGGACCTGTGCAAATATATAAAAATATACAGACTTCATACACACGAGAAATTGTTAACTGCATATAGGGCTGAGCCACCTAATGCACCATCAGCCCATTTTGCTGTGTGGTTTCGTGGCCGCCACAAAGGATCCATTAAAGCAGACCTAAGGCCTTGAAATAAGACGAACTGCCCTAAAGAAAGCCAAATTTTGGACACTTTTTTACAGTACCAGTCTTTTTTTATAGACCCTTGAACTTGGGAAATAGGACATTGTACACAGTCGTATTGTGCCATCAGCCCATTTTGTCATGCTTTCATCGCCGCCAAAAAGAATGCGTTAAAGTGGACATTAGGACTTAATATTAGAGGTACTACCCTAAGGAAAGCAACATTTTTAATACTTTTGTACATTACCAGTCTTTTTTATAGACCCTTGAACTTGGCAAATAGGACTATGTATACAGCCGTATTGTGCCATCAGCCCATTTCGTGTCATGGTTTCTCCGGCGCCAACGAGGATGCGTTAAATTGGACATTAGGACTTAATATTACAGTTACTGCCCTAAAGAAATCCAAATTTTGAACACTTTTGTACTGTACCAGTCTTTTTTATAGACCCTTGAACTTGGCAAATCGGACTATGTACACAGCCGTTTTGTGCCATCAGCCCATTTTGTGTCAATGTTTCTCTGGCGCCACAGAGAATGCATTAAATTGGACATTAGGCCTTGATATTAGAGGTACTACCCTAAGGAAAGCCACATTTTGGACACTTTTGTACAGTACCAGTCTTTTTTATAGACCCTTGAACTTGGCAAATCGGACTATGTACACAGCCGTTTTGTGCCATCAGCCCATTTTGTGTCAATGTTTCTCTGGCGCCACAGAGAATGCGTTAAATTGGACATTAGGCCTTGATATTAGAGTTACTACCCTAAGGAAAGCCACATTTTGGACACTTTTGTACAGTACCAGTCTTTTTTATAGACCCTTGAAATTGTAATGTTTAAGCACTCAAAAAAATGCAGTGCAGAGGAAATAAAAATATTTACAGATGACTGTATTGTATACCAATTATAACGCTGAAAATAATGCTTTATGAACCATTTATGTTAAATATGGTCTAGACATCTACAGAGAGTTTGGGGAATTTGAGTCTGGAAAAGTATGGGGTTAAACCCTGACTTCACTTTACCATTCACGCTTAGGACTGAACCAGATTCAGCCGGACTGTTTCCGTGTCTTTCAGGCTCTGATGGAGTTCTTCCAAAGAGTGATCGACCGTAAGGACAAGAATAAGATGACCCTGAACAACGTTGCAGTGGTGATGGCGCCCAACATCTTCATGTGCAAGGGCTTCCGCAGTAAGATCAGTGAACAGCAGGAGTTTGCCATGGCCACTGGCACCGCCAACATCGTCCGGCTGCTCATCCGCTACCAGAACCTCCTCTGGACCGTACGTCTCCTCACACCTCATGCATGTCTTACAGCATTTGTTATGTCCGACTAATAGAAGTTTGGATATCACAATGCTCAAATGAGTCTTTTTTTGTGTCTCAGATTCCCAAGTTCATCCTGAATCAGGTGCGCAAGCATAACACGGAGAACCAGAGGAAGATGAACAGAGACAGAGCGGTGAAAAAACTCCTGAAGAAGATGGCCTACGACCGCGAGAGGGCCTCTGACAAACAGGAGAAAAACAATGAGGTGAGAGAGCAAACACAAACTGAACTGAAGGACGGATCAAACCCAAGCAGGACTAGTGTGTGTGTGTGTGTCAGTGTTTCCCACCCGGCTGAATGAATCAGAGTTTGAGAATGTGAGTGACTGAGACGCTGAAGCAGCTCCACTCTGACACCCGGTGGACGCTCAGCACAATGCATGCATGACTGTCATAGCATAGTTATAATAGCATGCACTGAAATACTTGATATAAGGGTGTGTATCCCTGGACAGAGTGTGTTTTACTGGAGTACATGTTTGGCTGTAGTGAAGATGTGTGTGTGTTCAGGCTGAAGGAGGCTTCATACGGGTGCAAGCCCCTCAGTTCTCTATGGTGTCCATGGCCATACAGCTGACGGAGGATTTGAAGGCCTCAGATGTCCTGGCACGCTTCCTCGGTCAAGAGAGGTGAGCAAACACACTTACAAACATCTTCAGGCACCGACATGGTGATGTGAAAGGTAGTGAGATTGAGTGTGGGTTGTGTTACAGGTCTCTGTCTGTGAAAAGAGAAGATCTGTGTCTCTATGAGATGGGAGGAAACATCAGTGAGTATCTCATGAGCCTCTCATTAATACAGTCACTCAATGCTGAGTGCAGTCCATACCCATGCAGGAGGGGACGTTCCCTAAAAGTTCTCTAAAGGTGATAAATCCCGAACCTTTACAGAACATTAGGGACGTTCCTAAAACATCCTCTTTTGGTTATGGAAGTGCTGCAGTTCAAGGTTCCTGATATGACTATTTTGGTTATTCTATGGTCGCACGGCAACATTACAAAGAGGACATTTGGGGGACCTTTAGGGGACCAGCCTAGAATGTTATATTTTGGTCCTATTTAGGTCCTTCCATCACGTTTTCTGAATGTTTTCAGAACATGTGAGTGTGAATCTATATACTCTGGACTGCTTTGCAAATGAGAGTCAGTAAAACACAGGATTTGCACAAAAGCTGCTTCTCACAGATGGATCAATACCAACTATTTGTCCAACTTCATATTCAGAACATGTACCGCACGTTATATTTTGTGAATGAGCTGGTTAGGACGCTACACAGTGGCTAAAGTCACCATTGCCTCTGTATTCACAGAGATCAGAGCTATGTCATAAGTTTTTTTTAAGAAGTTATAAAAGTGTGCTTCTGAATTCTACAGGCGAGCATTTTCAGGCTAAAAAATAACAAGCTCTGGTCTCTGAACACAGTAAGAGACAATGGTAGCTTTACCACATTAGCACATTCAGAAAGGCGAACACACACATTATAAGGTGCAGTATTTACGTGTTCTGGATATGAAGTTGGATCATGAAGACTTATGCAAACCCTGCGTTTTACTGAGCTCAGTGTACATTGATTCACACAAACTTGTTCTGAAAACATTCAGTAAATGTGATGGAAGGACCTAAATAGGACCAAAAAAATAACAGTATAGTTTGGTCTCCTAAAGGTCCTGCACTCCTAATGTAGTGTACAGACCTAGAGGGAATGTCCTATAGTAATTGTCCCCTAAACATTCCCAGAACGTCCTGAATGTTCCATGAAGGTCCTCCAAATAACATCCCCCAACCCTTTCAAGAAGTCCACATCACGACCATCTCAGAACGTTCTGGGAACGTTACTAGGTGACGTCTTTGACACCAGCGGGACGTTCTGAAACTGTTCTGGGAACGTCAAATTTCTAAATAAAATATGGCCCCCTAAATGTCTTTGGAACGTCCTGAATGTTCCGTGAAGGTCCACCAAATAACATCCCCAACCCTTTAGAGAACTCCACATCATGACCATCTCGGAACGTAACATTTCTAGCGGGGTAACATACAACTAACCATACAACTGTATGTTACCCCGCTAAAAATTTTACGTTATTTAGGATGGTAAATAAACAGACTTCTCAACATATACAGTGAGGAAAATAAGTATTTGAACACCCTGCTATTTTGCAAGTTCTCCCACTTAGAAATCATGGAGGGGTCTGAAATTGTCATCGTAGGTGCATGTCCACTGTGAGAGACATAATCAAAAAAAAAATCCAGAAATCACAATGTATGATTTTTTTACTATTTATTTGTATGAAACAGCTGCAAATAAGTATTTGAACACCTGAGAAAATCAATGTTAATGTTTGGTACAGTAGCCTTTGTTTGCAATTACAGAGGTCAAACGTTTCCTGTAGTTTTTCAGCAGGTTTGCACTGCAGGAGGGATTTTGGCCCACTCCTCCACACAGATCTTCTCTAGATCAGTCAGGTTTCTGGCCGGAGTTTGAGCTCCTCCAAAGATTCTCTATTGGGTTTAGGTCTGGAGACTGGCTAAGCCACGCCAGAATCTTGATCTGCTTCTTACAGAGCCACTCCTTGGTTCTCCTGGCTGTGTGCGTCGGGTCATTGTCATGTTGACCCAGCCTCGACCCATCTTCAATGCTCTAACTGAGGGAAGGAGGTTGTTCCCCAAAATCTGGCAATACATGGCCCCGGTCATCCTCTCCTTAATACAGTGCAGTCGCCCTGTCTCATGTGCGGAAAAACTCCCCCACAGCATGATGCTGCCACCCCCATGCTTCACAGTAGGGATGGTGTTCTTGGGATGGTACTCATCATTCTTCTTCCTCCAAACACGTTTAGTGGAATTATGACCAAAAAGTTCTATTTTGGTCTCATCTGACCACATGACTTTCTCCCATGACTCCTCTGGATCATCCAAATGGTCATTGGCAAACTTAAGACGGGCCTGGACATGTGCTGGTTTAAGCAGGGGAACCTTCCGTGCCATGCATGATTTCAAACCATGACGTCTTAGTGTATTACCAACAGTAACCTTGGAAACGGTGGTCCCAGCTCTTTGACCAGCTCCTCCTGTGTAGTTCTGGGCTGATTTCTCCCCTTTCTTAGGATCATTGAGACCCCGCGAGGTGAGATCTTGCATGGAGCCCCAGTCCGAGGGAGATTGACAGTCATGTTTAGCTTCTTCCATTTTCTAATGATTGCTCCAACAGTGGAGCTTTTTTCACCAAGCTGCTTGGCAATTTCCCCGTAGCCCTTTCCAGCCTTGTGGAGGTGTACAATTTTGTCTCTAGTGTGTTTGGACAGCTCTTTGGTCTTGGCCATGTTAGTAGTTGGATTCTTACTGATTGTATGGGGTGGACAGGTGTCTTTATGCAGCTAACCACCTCAAACAGGTGCATCTAATTTAGGATAATAAATGGAGTGGAGGTGGACATTTTAAAGGCAGACTAACAGGTCTTTGAGGGTCAGAACTCTAGCTGATAGACAGGTGTTCAAATACTTATTTGTAGCTGTATCATACAAATAAATAGTTAAAAAATTATACATTGTGATTTCTGGATTTTTTTTTTGATTATGTCTCTCACAGTGGACATGCACCTACGATGACAATTTCAGACCCCTCCATGATTTCCAAGTGGGAGAACTTACAAAATAGCAGGGTGTTCAAATACTTATTTTCCTCACTGTACGTGAGGAGACACACTTCCTATACCATTTGGTATCCCAGATAACAAATAGTGTCAGATCCAGCCGGATACATGTGGAATCCAAGCCTACCAGATGTGGATCTGGACCGACACTATTTGCAGTCTGGGTAGGAATGTGCACGAGTCTAAAGTAGCATCATTATGTAAACCATGATCATTGTGATAATGCGTGATGTGACTTTTTGCTGAATTCAAAACGAGTCAAATAGGGAGCTATCCGAGAACATGCTTCGAGATTATCTTAAAACATTTCCTAACTTCTTCCCTAAAAAGATCTGCATGAATCCTGGATGCAGAAGCAGCGCTCTAGTCCTCGCTGTGCCTGACGTCTGTGTGCTTGTGTGTTTGTCTAGAGGAGAGATGTCTGGATGAAGAGACGTACATCAAAGCTCTCCTGGAGCTCAACCCCGGTGCAGAGTGGGTCATCAAATCCGTCCAGCACTGACCCAAGCAAAACATGCCAACCTACCCATCCCGCCACGTGCCTTACAGACCACGACGAGCACAGTTCTTCAGTACAGTACTGGGATTCAGAGCCTAACATCAACAAACTCAATACATTTCAACTCTCTTCCGTCCGTCCTCTACTCAAACTAGTCCATAACCTACACAAATATGCTTTCATTAGATGCTTGAGTGACAGCTTTATTTACAGCATTTGTACTAGAAGCCAAAATTCAGTCAGGGTTATCACATTTCATCACTTTTGAAGGACAGAGTGTTTGTTTAGTACTAGAATTAGACACTAATTTTCCATGTTTTCTCAAAAAAAAAAATGTCCAGGTCATATTTCATAGCAGAAGAAATGATCACCACTCAGATGATCTGTATTATTTTCATGATTAAACACATTAACCTCCAATTTCTCATTACTGTAAGCGTCTGTAATGCATTTTTTTCTTTTGTAATTCTATTTATTCTTATTAGATTCTCTCCGACTGAAATACTTCACGATATAAACAAAGCATTGTTTTTATTGTCGCAATAAGCATTCTTTTGCATTATGGTAATGAGGACCAGGGAACATACACCATTTTCATAAATATTATATAAATACATACACACATATATATAATGTATGTATATTTTGGGGGGAAATATGACCTGGACATATAACGTGATATATAACACGCATATATATACACACTATATTGCCAAAAGTGTTGTGACGCCTGCCTTCACATGCACATGAGCTTTAATGCCATCCCATTATTAATCCGTAGGGTTTAATCCAACTCTTCTGGGAAGGCTTTCCTCAAGGTTTAGAAGTGTGTTTATGGGGATTTATGGAGACGCTTTGTGCACTGGTCAGTGATGCTGGGACAGGAAGGGGCCGTCCCCAAACTGTTCCCACAAAGTTGGGAGCATGAAATTGTCCAAAATGTCTTGGTGAAGCATTAAAGGGTAACTAACTGTTAATTATTGTTGGTTTAAACTACATTCAAAATTCCCTTTTCGGTTAACATGTTAAGAATACTTTTGTAACGTTTAATGCCTAGCCAAATCATTTTTAAAGGGTAACTAAACCCCTGCTCAGAGCTTAACTCCACCCACTGGCAAATTTTGAAAAATGCTGGAAAAGTGGGCGGAGACAGAGGGGACGAACCGAGGGCGGGGCTGAGCGGAGGGCGTGCACCTGAGACCCGCAGTGACGGATTGATTGACAGCTGTCAGACTCCCGAGTCGCAGAGATGGAGAATGACTGGAGTGACGCCAGCTTTGCAACAGAGTGTTGGAGGGGCGGCACAATACTTTTGGCAATAGTGTGTATATAGGTAGGTACACCTACATTTCTTCCTTAAACATGTGATTCCATGCGAGTGATCTCTTAGTATTGTAGCGCTACTTTAATTCAGTCACATGACAACTCCTCCACTCTTGCATTAGCTCTCACTGCCAATAACATGTCTCTGTTTTACTTCTCCGGCCGCTACCAGGGATCTTGGATGTACTTTTATTCATGTTTTGCAATGTTGGAGAAAATAAGGTTTCTACAAGTCAGAGGATATTGCAGATCTTAAGTTTCCCAGCTAAACACAGACCTCATGAAGTACTTCAGTGGAGGGAAACTCTTGGCACTTAACCTGACCTGGTCTGTTATTTACAGTGATGCAGATGTCATTTCAATGAGTAGTTTTGAGCTGGGATCTATTGCTTATGTCACGCTTTAATTGTGGAAACTGTGAACATGGCTGAACATGACTGTATGCTTCTAAAATAACCACTAATTGTTTTTGTAAATAAATGTGTAATTCCTCATCTCTGTCCGCTGTGTTTTATCCTCTGATGTCTCTGATCTACAGATATTATAATGCAGATTATTTTGTAATCCAAATCAGGACAACAATGTAACATTTGAAGCAAAGTAACATTTACCAGGGTCAGTTCAAATATCTTCAGTATGCACTTTTTATTTACAATAAATCAAATCTTACATAAGTGTAATGTAAACACAACTGTTATTCTGTGAGGAGATCGAGGACTGACTTGTACCTGATTGGACCACTATGACTATTTACAGATATATAACACTGATCCGTCATTAATGAATTACTACAGGAACAAACGAGTAACACACTATTAACACTCTAGTAACTACTATTAACTAACAAGAAACTGATTAATGAATGGGCCCACTCTTAGCTAATCAATAACTACTATTTCCATAACTCGCAGAGGACTACTAAGAACTACAGATTCATAATTAACATGAATAATGCATAATGTATAATTAATTCGAAAGTGAAGGTCGTGAAAACCCACTAGTAATTACTCGTGTTACTACATCCTTCAGAAGTAATTATTAGATATTTGTATCATTATTATAAAGTGAAAAACACAATAACTCTGTAGTAACGACTGAAGTCATTGTAAGCATTGTAAGGTTTTGAGGTTTTTGTAAGGTTTTGGAGAGTTACACTTGAGTAATTACTAGTGGGTTACTATGATCTTCACTTTAGAATACTGATCAAAATAACTAGCAATTCCTATAGAAGGATGTAGTAACACTTGAGTCATTACTAGTGGATTACCATGAAGTGAAGGTCATACTTTATTTTTTGAATTACTAATAATTTGGATCAGTGAAAAACATAACTCTCTAGTAACGACTGAAGTCATTGTAAACTATTGAGGTTTTTGTAAAGTTTTGGATAGTAATGACTCAAGTGTTACTACATCCTTCAGAAGTAATTACTAGTTATTTGTATCAGTTTTCTAAAGGGAAAAACACGATAACTCTGTAGTAACGACTGAAGTCATTGTAAACTTTTGAGTTTTTTTAAAAAGGTTTTGGAGAGTTACACTTGAGTAATTACTAGTGGGTTACCATGATCTTCACTTTAGAATACTGATCAAAATAAATAGTAATTCTACTTCTGAAGGATGTAGTAACACTTCACTCATTACTAGTGGATTACCATGAAGTGAAGGTCATAGTAACCCATTACTAATGACTCAAGTGTTACTACATCCTTCAGAAGGAATTACTAATGATTTGGATCAGTGAAAAACATAACTCTCTAGTAACGACTGAAGTCATTGTAAACTTTTGAGGTTTTTGTAAGGTTTTGGATAGTAACACTTGAGTAATTACTAGTGGGTTACTATGATCTTCACTCTAGAATACTGATACAAATCATTAGTAATTCCTTCGGAAGGATGTAGTAACACTTGAGTAATTACTAGTGGGTTACCATGAAGTGAAGGTCATAGTAACCCATTAGTAATGACTCAAGAGTTACTACATCCTTCTATAGGAATTGCTAATGATTTGTATCAGTTTTCTAAAGTGAAGATCATGGTCACCCACTAGTAATTACTCAAGTGGTACCAAATCCGTCATTACTATCCAAAACCTTACAAAAACCTCACAAGTTTCAATGACTTCAGTTGTTACTAGAGAGTTATTGAGTTTTTCACTTTATAATACTGATACACATCATTAGTAATTCCTACAGAAGGATGTAGTAACACTTGAGTAATTACTAATGGGTTACTATGACCTTGACTAATAGTAAACTACCACATTCAACTAAACACTATTACTCACTAATTCATTAATCAGTTTCTTGTTAGTTAACAGTAGTTGCTCGAGTGTTAATACTGCATTACTCACGTGTTCATTCATTAATGATGGATCAGTATTCTGGATAAGTGTTACCTGTCGGCCCAGATCCGGCCCACATCATGTATGTGTTGAATCCACATGTACCGGATCTGGGCCGACACTCTGGTGCTGTCTGGAGTGGTCCTGCAGAAGATCAGAACTACAGTGCTTTTGAGTCTACATGATAAGGACGTGTTTGCGGCGGTGTGATTGCGCAGTAGCTCGTAGTGCGTGTGTGTAGTGCTGGAACGGTGTCTGGATGCAGTGTGGAGTGGACAGATGTCCAGCTCTCATGAGGTCACACACAGCATCCAACATGGCCTTCAGCTGGGCTTTATCTAGAGAGAGAGAGAGAGAGAGAGAGAGATAGACAGAGACAGAGACAGGGAGAGAGATAGAGAGAGAGAGAGAGATAGACAGAGAGAGAGAGAGAGATAGACAGAGACAGAGAGAGAGAGAGAGAGAGAGAGAGAGAGAGAGAGAGAGGTAAAGCACAGGAGACCCTCAACACCTCAAAAACATTATGATGTGAAACCAAATGACCTGCAGTGGACACAGTTTCCCTCACCTTCCCTGTGGTCTCTTTTCCACTGGGTCAGCCAGAAGCCCTTTAGAGTCACATTGTGGAATATAAAGGATTTCTGCTCAGGAGGAAATGGAATATAAATATTTGTATTGTTTTTGAGGAATGCTCTGGGTTCAATAAAAGTTAAACTGTCGATTACACCAAAAAATGTACCACTTTTTCTGGACGTATGATCGAAACATCACTGCTTTGAAACGATCTCTATAGTAAAAGTGCTGTATAAATGAAGGTGACTTGACAATAAAAGTATCGCAACATGCTTTGGAATATTATATGTGTCAACATGGGACTGGTCTGATAAAAATCACTTACTAAAGTTGTAATCTATAGACTGAACTCCAGTCATGACCATGCAAAGGATACACCGATCAGGTATAACATTATGTTGACGCTTTTAGCGGTGGACAGGGGTCAAGGGTCAGCGTGGGCACCCTGACTGGTCAGCGGCTGTGCCGCCCCATACACAACAGACTGAGATGCTCTGTGTATTCTGACCCCTTTCTATCAGAACCAGCCTTCACTCCCCACGGGCATCAATGAGCCTCGGCCGCCCATGACCCTGTGGCTGGTTCTCCACTGGTCCTCCATGACCCTGTGGCCGGTTCTCCACTGGTCCTCCATGACCCTGTGGCCGGTTCTCCACTGGTCCTCCATGACCCTGTGGCCGGTTCTCCACTGGTCCTCCATGACCCTGTGGCCGGTTCTCCACTGGTCCTCCATGACCCTGTGGCTGGTTCTCCACTGGTCCTCCATGACCCTGTGGCCGGTTCTCCACTGGTCCTTCATGACCCTGTGGCCGGTTCTCCACTGGTCCTTCATGACCCTGTGGCCGGTTCTCCACTGGTCCTCCATGACCCTGTGGCTGGTTCTCCACTGGTCCTCCATGACCCTGTGGCCGGTTCTCCACTGGTCCTTCATGACCCTGTGGTCGGTTCTCCACTGGTCCTCCATGACCCTGTGGCTGGTTCTCCACTGGTCCTCCATGACCCTGTGGCCGGTTCTCCACTGGTCCTTCATGACCCTGTGGCCGGTTCTCCACTGGTCCTCCATGACCCTGTGGCTGGTTCTCCACTGGTCCTCCATGACCCTGTGGCCGGTTCTCCACTGGTCCTTCATGACCCTGTGGCCGGTTCTCCACTGGTCCTTCATGACCCTGTGGCCGGTTCTCCACTGGTCCTCCATGACCCTGTGGCTGGTTCTCCACTGGTCCTTCATGACCCTGTGGTCGGTTCTCCACTGGTTCTTCATGACCCTGTGGCCGGTTCTCCACTGGTCCTTCATGACCCTGTGGTCGGTTCTCCACTGGTCCTCCATGACCCTGTGGCCGGTTCTCCACTGGTCCTTCATGACCCTGTGGCCGGTTCTCCACTGGTCCTCCATGACCCTGTGGCCGGTTCTCCACTGGTCCTCCATGACCCTGTGGCCGGTTCTCCACTGGTCCTTCATGACCCTGTGGCCGGTTCTCCACTGGTCCTCCATGACCCTGTGGCCGGTTCTCCACTGGTCCTCCATGACCCTGTGGCCGGTTCTCCACTGGTCCTCCATGACCCTGTGGCCGGTTCTCCACTGGTCCTTCATGACCCTGTGGCCGGTTCTCCACTGGTCCTCCATGACCCTGTGGCCGGTTCTCCACTGGTTCTTCATGACCCTGTGGCCGGTTCTCCACTGGTCCTTCATGACCCTGTGGCCGGTTCTCCACTGGTCCTCCATGACCCTGTGGCCGGTTCTCCACTGGTCCTTCATGACCCTGTGGCCGGTTCTCCACTGGTCCTTCATGACCCTGTGGCCGGTTCTCCACTGGTCCTTCATGACCCTGTGGCCGGTTCTCCACTGGTCCTTCATGACCCTGTGGCCGGTTCTCCACTGGTCCTTCATGACCCTGTGGCCGGTTCTCCACTGGTCCTTCATGACCCTGTGGCCGGTTCTCCACTGGTCCTCCATGACCCTGTGGCCGGTTCTCCACTGGTCCTCCATGATCCTGTGGCCGGTTCTCCACTGGTTCTCCATGACCCTGTGGCCGGTTCTCCACTGGTCCTTCATGACCCTGTGGCCGGTTCTCCACTGGTCCTCCACTTTTGATAGAGACTGGCCACTGCAGACCGGGAACACCCCACAAGAGCTGCAGTTCTGGAGATGCTCTGACCCAGTCGTCTAGCCGTCACAATCTGGCCCTTGTCAAACTCGCTCAAATCCTTACGCTTGCCCATTTCTCCTGCTTCTAACACATCAACTCTGAGGACAAAATGTTCACTTGCTGCCTAATATATCCCACCCACTAACAGGAGATCATCAGTGTTATAAGGTCATAATGTTATGCCTGATCTGTATATCTTTTATTTACTATAACTAGGTAACACGTGTGTAATTAGTGGTGCATTTACGTGTAAAAATGACAACTGCTCACATCTCAGATATGGTAATGTTGTGATTAATAATTCATTCTTAACTGATTATGATGATAATCTCATTCAGTGATCATTGATCAGGGATTTACATGAATATCATAAACTCACAGCAGGGATCTGGAGGGGTCTTTTGGCCATCCCTCCGTATGTGACCATTGTTCCTCCATAGCTGAAATAAAACCGGACAGCCGTCAATACCCTCCCAATAACTCCCATAAAACGGCTGCACATGAGTACTTACTCCAGATTAGACAACACCAGTCCTCCGCTCAAGCCTCCTACACAGTTCAGGCCCAGTTTAGGTTTGGGAACTTCCTACAAAAATGCAACGTCTGTGTTTAAGCAACTCTGTAAAATTCCCCGAAACCGAACTGTTGCAGAAGAGCAGAATCTCCCACCTCAAAGACCCGATGAAGCCCTGATGACATCACTTCCTCTTCTGTCAGGACATAGTCAGCACCCAGTGACTGAAGCTCATCGATCAACTCGGCACAGTTTGGTCTGAGTTCAAGAAACAGTTCATCATTACATGATCCCAGACGGAGAGGTGGACAAAGTACACAACTCCATTACTTGAGTAAAAGTAAAAGAACTATTGGTTAAGTATTACTCCATTACAAGTGAAAGTTGTAAAGATAGATTTTTACTTAAGTAAAAGTACAGAAGTACTTGCTTTTAAAAGTACTTAAGTATCAAAAGTAAAAGTAAACACATTATTTTATTATTGTTGCATTGTTGTATGAATGCAGGCTGTTCCATCATGGTGGTTTCAGCCAGTCATGCTCCATCTGACATGCTAGCATACCTTATTTAAATACTTGTTTAAAAGTTACAAAGCTCTTATCAAAGTCAAAATCATACGTTTCTACATTGTGTTTATTTGACAGGATTATGTAAAAAACATATTTCTGAAAGGACTTCAGTTAACATTATTAGCCCAACTACGCTTTTGCATGCTAACTAACATCATTGTGGAACATTATGTGTTAGCGCTGGATCCACAAGGCTATGGCAACTTGGCGGGTAAATCTATAAAAATCATTTGACCAACCATACTTCATACCAGTGTTCATTTTGACAGCAAATTTTTATTTAGTTTTAGTCATCATATTTTGACTATAACATTTTAGGCATCTGAATTGTTTTAGTTTTAGTCTAGTTTTAATTGACTATAATAAGATTTTTGTAGATTCAACAGACTAAAATTCAGTACTTGTGTTCTGGTGTCTGAGAGGCAGCTTTCTGTGCACTTTCGTGTTGTCACACTTTTTCAGACTTATCCACGTCTGCTCTTCTGAATTTTAACTTTTAAGTATGGCCATGTTTGCGCCCACTGCGTCTGGGAACTGCCGCCTTCTATTTTGCCATCAATTGATTGGTGTTCAAAAAATTCTTGGAAATCATTGAACTTCATGTGATCCTACAAGAGTGATTACTGATAGGCTGTCTGCAAAAAAAACAGAATCACGTTTTAAAGAAGAAAACAAATCTTTCAAAGCGGCTACGACTTTCTACTTCGAGGGCCTTGATAGAAATGTAGTGGAGTAAAACGTACGATATTTGTCTTTCAAATGTAGTGAAGTAAAAGTCATAAGTTTCCAGAAAAAATACTACTCAAGTAAAGTACAGATACTCAAAAAGTGTACTTAAGTACAGTCCTCAAGTAAATGTTCTTCATTACTGTCCACCTCTGACGGCAACATGGGGTCGGCCCAGATCCCAAAGGCGGTTCTGTACCTGTCTCTGATGATGCTGATGGTTTTCAGGCCCAGTGCGGCCGCGATCTGAATCACAGCCTGTCCCACTGCACTGTTAGAGGCGTTCTGGATCACTGTACACCCTACACAACACACACATCTCAACACATCACTGAAGACCAGGGAGCTTCCTTCAGTGAACCACCACGAGTGTTCATACCGGGGGCGAGTGTGTGGAAGTCGTGCAGCATCCGGTACGCAGTGCAGGGGTTGACGAAGATCGTGGCGGCGCCCAGGAGAGAGATGTCTTTAGGAACTGACATGAGCTGATCCGCTTCACACACAGCACCTGTCCTCCATGTACCTGACACACACACAAATGCACAGTCACTAAAGCTAAATCATGAACCTGATGAACTGCGTCAGGTGTGTTTGTTCGGGGCTGGAGCTGAACTCTCCAGGATGTGGGGTCAGAGAACCCTGAGCTAATGAAATCATGAATGAGTCATTAAAGGATTAGTTCACTTTTAGATAAACTTTTGCTGATAATTTATTCACCCCCATGTCATCCAAGATGTCCATGTCTTTCTTTCTGCAGTCGAAAAGAAATTAAGTTTTTTGATGAAAACATTCCAGGATTTTTCTCCATATAATGGACTTCAATGGGAACCAACGGTCCAAGGTCCAAATGACAGTTTCAGTGCAGCTTTAAACGACACCAGATGATGAATAAGGGTCTTACCTAAACCATGGCCAAACCATCGGTTTCTGTGAGAAACCCAGCAGTATTTATGCTATTATTTTACCTCTTATCAGACGAACGTGATCATCTCTGAGCTCCGCCATAACTTCCGCTAAGTGAGGTCAAAATACGAGCGTAAGTCAACACTACTTCACAAAGACGCGTTTTCAAAAAGCGATGTTTTCGATGACTTAAAACGCTGTCTGCGCGTCGTAGTGTTGACTGTGAAGACGGAGGTGTTTGAAAACGATGACGCATGTTTAGTCCTGTGACGCATATTGTACCAATAGATTTGTATGTTTATACCGCTATTGTGCCAGACTTATGTGCTATTCACTTTCACACAGTTGCTCAAATATGCACACTTCATATCCCCATACTCCCCATTTTTTAGACGCAAGCCTAAACTGCGCAAGATAATGCCTTTTGATTGGTTACTAAGTCCATCAATCAAACCTTTGTTGGAAAGGCATTGGCTGGGCACCGAGTGCCTTTATCCAACGAAAACCATGGGCGCAATGATTGACAGCTCACCAAGCCTGTAAGGGACTTCCTCTATATGATGCATCCCAGGAGAGTCTCTGATTGAAGGAGAGAGACGAGGGTTGAACCATTTCACGTGGGAGAAACTATTCTAGCAGGGGGAGTTTGCCAGACACGGATTAGAATCGATATTTCATTGAAAATGGACATGATTGATTACGCTAACTCAAAACTCTCTTGCAAACAACGGAGGATTTTTAGTTTTTTCCCTATTTTTTCGTTGTTTTGGATTAAAAAGTGGGATGCATTTTGAAGAGTGGACCCTTACACAGAGATGTATGCGGGTGTTTATTGGATTCGTCCGATCTGATCTGAACGACAGGAGATGAAAGATGAGTATCGCTAATATTTTGCTAATGTTTACATGGACGGTCCTTTAGCGTTTCATTTAACCCTTTCCTCT
Organism: Gobio occitaniae; assembly: GCA_033150135.1. Taxonomy (NCBI): domain Eukaryota; kingdom Metazoa; phylum Chordata; class Actinopteri; order Cypriniformes; family Gobionidae; genus Gobio; species Gobio occitaniae. Next base: position 54,932 of record JARQWZ010004662.1, on the reverse strand, counting down.
CTGGTGTATTTATTGCAAAAACAAGTTCAGAACATGAATCTTGAGTGTTTTAGCTTTCAAATGATGCATAGTTTGTGATAGTTGATTGAATATTTTGTATAAAACAAAAGTAAATAAAAGTACACACACGCCCACTTCCGTCAACCCCCCCACCCACGATCCGATGCGGGTTAAGAAGTTAAATCAAATCAAACCGTGAAAATTATTATTATTGTTATACTTCGTTCTCATATTGTTCATGTTAGCAACATCAGCATTGCGTGACTAAGTGTATCTAGTGTGTATTAGCGTTACCTGTAGATATTAATTTCTGTACAGTCTAATCTACTGCTTTTGACTCCGGGTGAACCTCCAGATGTCACTGATGATGTTGTTTGGGCCTTTCTGGATTACAATCCATCACCAAAAAATTATCCGTTTAATTATTCCAGCTACTGTGAGGAAAGGCTGTAAATGATCCGCTACCTGCAGCATCCTCACACCAGCCAGACTCTTTCTTTATGTACACAGACGTGATGTGATGACATGCTCGAATCTCCCGCTGAAATCCAGCAGTACCACTCAAATTACAACACATTATTGGCGCTTTTCCATTACCAGTACCAGCTCGACTTGACTCGACTTGACTCGCCTCGGCTCGCTTTTCACTCCGTTTTCCATTGCAGATAGTACCTCCACAATAGTACCTGGTCATCATAGCAACGCCGCAGGAAACTTTTTCGTTCCTCGTTGCCCCATCAAGCTCTCACTGGATCCTCTCTTTGGCAACCAAACAAAGGAAACCTCCTCGTTTGACCACAGCGTATTCTTTCGAGTTACCATAAAAGTAATGGGAATATCACGCAATCTCTGGCCAAACTATTTAAAAATGGCAGGGTTATTCCATAAACCGTAAAAAATATTCAGGATACTCCATCTGGTGCAATGATGACGCAGTGAATAGGGACGATTCTCTCTGACCAATCAGCATCTGCCGTGTTTTCACGTCACATTTTAGTATCGCCTCAACTCGCTCAGAACCTCGCTGGAGGTGATACGAAAAAAAGTACCTGGAAGCAGGTACAGGTACAACTTTTACACAGTAGAAAACCAACCAAAGGCGAATCGAGTCGAGGCGAGCTGGTACTGTGTGGTGGAAAAGCGCCATATTACAAGCTTACCGTTGGGAATCACGCTGAGGTGAGGACACTGGCTGGTTATGTACTTGCTCAAAAATGGATTCTGGATAATTTTTAACCTAAAAAAGTTATGGACTGCAGCTTTAATGAATAATCCAGCAACCCCCTCACACCCAACAACAAAACTAAATGCCAACGTGTCTCTACAAAGGCACGGCAGCGAGATAAGACTTGAGGTTTACGACGTTAATGGCCATATGAAAGACACAATGTCGATTTTTGGTAAGTTGCATGGAAACTAATGCGGGTCTATATCCCGTGCAACACAAAAGTATAACACAACAGGATTTAAGGTTTTGATGTTGAAAAATTGAACACCTACCAAAGCCAGCATCTATGGGCACGACCCAATCACCAGGCCGGAGAGATGTGACATCACTGCCCACCTCTAGCACCTCACCTACGCCCTCATTCCCCCCCACCGCAGGGAGGGGGCACAAGACTGGGTACGAACCTATGGAGACATATAACCAATGACCGGCTATAGTAACTCACCATGTTCAGCCTCCATTCCGCCAAAGGCCCAGACAGCATCATAGTGCCGTGCCAGATCCGGCCCACATCTGGTATGTGTGGATTCCTCGTGACCCGGATCTGGACCGACATCATATTGCTGTCTGGGATGGAGCTGTATGTGTCGTGTCTTTACCCTGGATCATGTTCATGTCTGCAGGATTGACGGGAGCTGCGAGCATGCGGACTCTCACCGAACGATCTTTCACCGGAGGCAACAGCAGCTGCTCCATCCTGAAGACAAATGACCGGTCAGTGAGAGCTATTACAAGTTAACCCACCGCTTACCAAAGAGCAGGACATGGAGTCTACGCTACAATATACCAACATTTCAAGTTTCTTCAGGGTTCCCAGACTGCAACATACACTCTCAGAAAAAAAGGTATAGTGGACGTACAATTTTGTTCCTTGGGGAACAAAACTTATAACTGTACCTTTAAAGGTACACAATTGGTCCTTAGGGTACAATTACCCCTACAATTAACCATTGGCAGGCAGGTTCGGTCCAGAGTCGCTGTCCTGCAGAGTTTGGCTGCAACCCTGAAAGACATCTATAGAAGCTCTTATTGAGAAATAACAGAGGTTTCGATGTTGGTTTTATTGAAAATATTTGGTCGCCACTATGGAGATCAGTGTTTCATTTAGTTGGCCTGTTTGACTCTTGGCTTTAGTTTGTGGCTTTTGTTACAGTGTTAACAACACACATAATCTGTTCAAATCAAAAGAAGACATAAACAAAAATGGTCATGAAGAAAAACGTTTGACTGAACTCATCACTGTCTAAAACTATTAATAAATAATATTCACCAACAATATTTTCTCGCCACAGATTAGACATTCTGAATTTTGATTTTTAAATGCATTCTAGGGGGGGGAAAGTTTAGACGCACACAGATATCAAGAATCAGCACAATGGTGACATACATAATGCTGCAATGCATGCTGGGAGCCATTAGTTTTATACTGTGGTGGCTTAGTAGGGTTGGAGCTAAACTTTGAAGGACATCGGCTCTCTAGGACCGAACTTGCCGACCCCTGACTTAGAGGTACAAAAATGTACTCTTAAGGGTACAGCCCCAGTGACAAGCCATTGTACCCTTAAAGGTACAATTATGTACTTTATTTTCTGAGAGTGTAGTGTCGGCCCAGATCCGGCCCAAATCTAGTACACATGGATTCCACATGTAATGTACCAGATGTGGGCCGGATCTGGGCCGACACTATGATGCTGTCTGGGTTTCTTTCAGATATGAAAGAGGGTCTGAATACTTCAATAATCTTTAATGTAATGTCTCTAAAAAACACTACCACCAATAACAAAAAAACTGAAACTATTTGATTCATATTGCTGGATAATCCATGACCCTTTTTTTTCGCTCATTGAGGTATGATCCCAGACAACAACATGGTGTCGACCCAGATCAGTCACATACGCATTATAATTAAGACTAAACATCACTGTAGTACAACATAACTGATATGAGTGTCCATACCTCAGAGTGTCAATGTTATGTGAGTGTTCTCTGTAAACTAAAGCTGAGCAGTGGTGAGCCAATCTCCACACGGTAGAGCATCTCTGACGGGCCGTCCCATCACGAGCAGCTTTGAGAAGAAGACTTCTGATGAGCATGACTCTCTCTTTCTCCTGCTGTCCTCTAACTATGAGTCTAAAGGCAGGCAACATTTGAACACTATTGAAAAAAAGTGCACATCCTTATTTACAGTTCTGCTTTCAGTCTTTTGGACAGGAAACCACACTTTGTTAACAGATTTTTTTTTTAATGGATGCATGCAGTTTTTTATGCATTTGTTTGGTGCCTACGAGACACACTATATTGCCAAAAGTATTGTGCCGCCCCTCCACATCACTGAGTTCAGGTGTTCAATCCCTTCATGGCCACAGGTGTATAACTCAAGCACTAGGCCTGCAGACGCTTCTACATTTTACATTTACATTTTTACATTTATGCATTTAGCAGACGCTTTTATCCAAAGCGACTTACAACTTGGGAGTACAGGAAGCGATTGGTCATAAAGAGTCGAGTAAGTGCAAGAAGTGCCTGAAATACTGAGTCTGTGTACATTGCTCAGTGTAGCACAGGCTAGAGTAGGGAGGGAAAAAGGGAAGAAAGAGGAAAAGAAAGGTGTTTTACACACATTAGTGAGAGAATGGGCCGCTCTCAGGAGCTCCGTGAACTCAAGCGTGGTACCGTGATCGGTGTAGAGGTCTTCACGGGTCCAAAAATTCATACCCGAACCCGAAGAGACCTGTAATGTGCTAAACGGAACCGACCCGGACCCGTCTATTATTTCAAAAGCTGGACCCGAGCCTGTTCAGATCCGAGAAATGCCAAAAAAGTAGTACCCGGAACTGACCTGGACCCGTCTATTATTTAAAAGCTGGAACCGAACCCGGCGGGAAGACACAGACCCGACTGGACCCGATTGTCACATATTCCACAATAAACTGATTTTAACAATTCAATAAACAAGTTGCGAAACATCTCACTTTGTGTCTTACCTATAGCCGTCGTCTCCCTTCCTTGTAACGTTACTTGATTGTGATGCATTACATCCTTGCCAAAAAGTTAAATCCATGTTATTCCTCTCTTGTTATTCCAAGCATGCTTAATTCACTCTTCATTTCAGCTTTAAAGTCCACTTCATGTCACAGTGACGGATGACAAATGCGTCTTTAACTTTAACTCGCATAATAACTTTGACTGTTTTCCTTTTTGAACTATAATAACGATTGCTCGTTCGGTGGCCACTGACGTCTGCATTATTTATTGCTATAATCTCAGTGAGCCGAGTCTGACCACCAAAACTTTAAGATTAAACAAGACGGTTCATTCTTATTATTATTAATAATCAGTCACAGCGGACATGGCCAAATATATTCTTTATATTTGTTTTTTTGTAGCTTTTTTCGCACATCACTCATGAAGGTATCCATTATTACCATGCGCTTGTAATGGCTCTGAGAGAGAGAGAGAGAGAGAGAGAGAGAGAGAGAGAGATCGCTCGAGTTTTTTCTTTTTTTTCTTTCTTTTTTTAAACCTTATTTACCGGCTCACACTTTTCTTATCCTAATTTTACAAATTGCAAGTTACAAAAAACACACAAGCAGTGCTGACTGACTCTGATCACGGGCAGGTTCTCCGAGTCCAGATCGACTCGGGTATTACACACAAATGTTAAACAGACCCGGGACCCGAAGTAATAGATTGGGACCCGACCTGGACCCAGCTGACCATTTAAAATATAGATCCGAACCCGTACGGGTCCCGGGTCGGGTCCCGGGGTCTCGGGGGCTCCGTGAAGACCTCTAGGCCACCTGTGCAATAAGTCCATTCGGGACATTTCCTCACTACTAAATATTCCACACTCAACTGTTAGTGGGGTTATAACAAAGTGGAAGCGATTGAGAACAACAGCAACTCAGCCACGAAGTGAAATCACAGAGCGGGGTCAGCGCATGCTGAGGGTCACAGAAGTCGCCAACTTTCTGCAGAGTCAAGAGCTCCAGACCTCCAAACTTTGGTGGAGGGGGGATAATGGGGTGGGGTTGTTTTTCAATTCAATTCAATTCAATTCAAATGTATTTGTATAGCGCTTTTCACAATACACATTGTTTCAAAGCAGCTTTACAGAAAGTGCATTTCATAAATGTACATTAAAAAATGTTAGAAAGACAATGTTAAAGAAAAATGTTCGAAAAAGTTAATCAATCGTGTATTAATTTAGGCCATAACAACGCTGGCGTTGAGTCGTCTCTTCACAGTTGTTGGGGCATCCGAAGTCTCCATGAGAGGCTGGATACAAACTGGAGCTGACAAACTATTTACCTCGGGACTAGTGTAGAGAATAGTAGAGGGCCTAACACGGATCCTTGCGGCACCCCATAGTCTACTGACGTCATCTTTGATTTTTCCCCATTTAGACAGACAAAATGGTAGCGGTCTGATAAGTACGATCTAAACCAGTTTAATGCCTGTCCCTGAACACCAGTGTAATTTTGAAGTCGATCTAAGAGTATTTTATGATCTATAGTATCGAACGCAGCACTAAGATCGAGTAGAACTAGTATTGAGATACAGCCTTGGTCAGAAGCTAGAAGTAAATCATTTGTGATTTTAACGAGCGCAGTTTCTGTGCTGTGATGCGGCCTGAATCCTGATTGAAATTTTTCATAGATTGCCGCTGGAGACCAGCGGAAATTTTTCATTTTTCATTTTTCAGGGGTCAGTTCCAGTGAAAGGAACTCTTAATGCTTCACCGAGACATTTTGGACAATTTCATGCTCCCAACTTTGTGGGAAAAGTTTGGGGACGGCCCCTTCCTGTCCCAGCATGACTGACCAGTGCACAAAGCTCCGCTCCATAAAGACATGGATGAGTGAGTTTGGTGTGGAGGAACTGGACTGGCCTGCACAGAGTCCTGACCTCTACCCGATAGAACACCTTTGGGATGAATTAGAGCGGAGACTGAGAGCCAGGCCTTCTCATCCAAAATCAGTGCCTGACCTCACAAATGCGCTTAGTGTTTATATATATATATTTATATATATATATATATATATTTTTTGTTTTCAAAAAATTCTCTCTTTGTAAACTTTGTTCAATGCATGCGAGTGCTGCTGTATGTTCGAATATGACCAGTCATTTTCGCCGTCATCACCCGGGTGTAATGAGAAGTAGCGTAAATATTCAAGTCTTGCTCTTGAACGGACAAACTCACACAAAAAGCATGTCAACATGTCCATCTTGATGAGTATTCTAGCAGACATAGACTGTATAAGACTTAAGTAAACTCTATACAGTCGAGAAAGACGACGCATATCCGAGCATTAGGTCTTAAAGGGGCAGTAGCGTTTACTGCTGTCTGTTTAATGTCAAACAACAAAAGACAAGGACATCACTCACTGCTCTTGCTTGAATAGCTTTTGTAAGTTTAATAGGATTAATCTTTCATTTATTCACTCAAACATGCAATGTTATTTTACATACGTTCAGTTTCTGTACCTGAAAACTAATGTTAGACGTACCTGAAAAACCTGAAAAGCACAGTTTATTTTATTAGTATCTTTGCTCAAAAGCCACAAAATGAAGAACATTCTCAAAGGGTGCCATGACTGAAAAAAGGTTGGGAAACACTGCTCTAGAGGAATGGTCAAAAATCCCCATAAACACACTCCTAAACCTTGAGGAAAGCCTTCCCAGAAGAGCTGAAGCTGTTAGAGCTGCAAAGGGTGGGCGACTCCATTTTAAACCCTACGGATTGAGAATAGGATGGCATTAATGCTCATAGGCATGTGAAGGCAGGCGTCACAACACCTTTGGCAATATAGTGTATCTTCCTACACAATTACCAGACATTGAGAAATCAATCTTCATGAAGAAACGTTGTCACACTAACATTGTATTATAAAATATAAGGCAAAGGAGCATCACTGAAGAAGACGAACACAAACTCATTGATATTCTCAAGCAGAGAGATGATTGACAGCAGCGTATTCACTGTAATCCTGATTATTCCTGACACTGGCAGGACAGTCCGATTGCTTGTGGAAATTCACCACTGTGTAATTCAGATCCTCAGCAGAAGAGATGCAGCACTGAGAGTCTCCAGCGGCTTTCTGAACCGTAGCGTAAACAAAGTCAGAGGAATCAGAGGGGTTTGTGGGTAATTGTTTGTGAGGGGCTTTAATCTCCTCGTAATCACAACCAGTGTGAGAAACCTGAGGAGAGACAGAGGAATTATTTACAGATCTGAAGATCGTCATTATGTGGCGTTCACACCGGACACGATTCGCGCGAATAATTCACGCTAATTGCGCGAAGGTGGACACTTGATTTTGAGTTTACTCGCTTCATTCGCGCGTGAAATACGCGTGTGACAACGACACAACAGACGCGAATTCGCGTCATGGGAGGGGCTTCTGCCCTATATGAGCCTATATGAGCTTTTTTGTAAAAAATACTACTATTAATGTGTGACAAAACGTAGTTTAAAGACTTTTTCAGGCGATAATATAGTTGTTTAAAGCTAAAATCTGTGGTTAATTTATAAAAAGAGCCTATTTGAGCATTTTATCTGGCGTTTTGGGAGTTGTGAGATCCAGGCGATCAGTGACACTCCGCGCTCGTTTACCCGGCGAGACCCGCCTTTCCTCGGCTAGTCCTTCTCACATTTGCCGCTGCTCTGGCTCTTTTTTCTGCTCCAGTCTCCTTGTGAAATGGCTGACATAGATGTTGTTGAGAGGGTAGCTGCGCTTTATTTGCTGTGGAGCTGAAAGCGGCGTAGACTCGTTCGGGCCGTGTCTGGGTCCATCAGATCCTCCAGAAGCGCAGCTCGTGAGTTTCATCAACTCCTCCATTGTTGTTCGGATTTCTGCCTCCGCTTGTAAATGCATCACTACTAGAGCAAGCTCGTGATTGGTTAATGCGGCGTGAAATATTCGCCAAAGTTTAGATTTTTCAACTTGAGCGTTTCGCGCCGCCTCAATCGCGCGAATCGCGCCGCAGAATGCCATTTTGCGTCTCTGCATTGCATCGCGTCCGGTGTGAACGCAGCATTAGACATTAATATCATTATGAATAAAAATCAATATTTGATACAGTAACTGGACTCACCTCTTCATGTTTGCCTGGTCCAGTGTGAGATGACGAATCAGCGCCTGTCAAAAACAAGCATCCTAAATGAATGACATTACTGTACATCTCAATTCAACACTGATGTCTTGTGTAATGTTCTCACACATCATCAAGTGTCTGTATTTTGCTCATGTCTCGTTGCAGCCTATAGGTGGCGTCAGAAAGTGGGAGAACAGATCAAGAGATCTCTCTGTTTTAAACTCAGTATAAATGGAGAGTTTGTGCATCTGAAGGAGTTCAGAATGAGTTTTACCTGGAGACTGACGCTTCTTACAGAGAAACAGTAACGAGAGTCCAGCGATGATCAGAACCAGAAGAAGCAGAACCAGAGAGACGATCAGAGAAGAGCCTGAAAACACTGGAGAAATAATCAGAGAGTCTGATCACTGTTAGATAAACATCAGATCAGATCATGGGCGGAGCTGGACGTTTGGAGGAGGACTGACCAGACATGATACTGGATCTTCAGGGTTATGGGTAATGGGTAATGACCATATCCCAAATATCAAAACTCAAAATATGCCATTCCCATACATAAAAAACATAAATGCAATACAATCAGTCAAACACAATTAATGCAATATGACGGGTTTCACACCGTACATTCATGCAATCCGTTTAAATAAACATCTTGTGTCGTGCGTGCGCATCAGTTGTGTTTGTGTGTGACTGAATGCACAGCTAGTTTGTGTTAAATAGACTTTCTGAACCATAACAGCAAGTGTGTAAATAAAGCATTTTCTTCACTTGAATCAACACACTTTCCACTATGGAATGCCAAAGCTGACAAAATAATAAATAAATAAATAAATACATGAAATATATAAAGAAATGTAAAAAATAAAACGTGTGTATTCGTTTATTTCCTTTTTTATGTATAATTGTATTTTTCCACATTTCTTTTTTCACTCGTTTATTTATACATTTATTTATTTTGTATATTATTTATACACCATACAGGCAAAAAAAAAGTGAAAATAAATAAGTGTATAAATGAATACATACACCAATGTAGACATAAATACATAAATGTTTATATAAATAAAAGTGAAAATAAATAAATGTGGGAAAATGCAATTATACATAAATAAGGAAATAAAAGTACAAACACACTTATTTTATTTGATTTCTTTGTATATTTATGTCACGGTTGGTTTTGTTTATGTTTTCATGTCTTTTATTTTGTATTCTCACTGTCATGCTTCCTGTTTGCCATGTGATTCCCTTTGTGGGTGTGTCCTAGTCTGATTGGCTCATTGTCTTGTCATGTGGTTATGAGTTCTGGTCAGGCCCCGTGCTAGAGGGTGCTAAGCATAATCATATGCTAATTAGATTCAGTGTATAGATGCATTGCCTAGAATGGGAATGGTAAATCAAATTATTCTGTATCTTTCATAACATTGAGAATCATCTTTATACAAAGTTTGTAAAAAAAAAATCTAAATTCACAAAATCTTTTTTTCTGGTTCTCAGGAAGATGACATGTTAAAATGCTAGTAACGCATTAAAGGGGCACCTCAGCGCTGGGAAGATGAATGTGTGTTTAAACTGTCATTTATGTAGTAAAAATGTGAAATTATTTTTGAATTTGGTACCTTCTAGACTGTGAAAAGACAGAAAATGTATTTTTGTCTCATGTGGATGAAAGACAACTCCCAGAATGCACTTGCTTCGCTGTCCTACGAGGCCACTCCCAAAGCCACGCCTACTGGTCATCACTTGCCCACCGCGGCACTGCCCCCAGCGTCGTTTTGATATTCATAAAATTCGTTCAGTTAGAGAATAGACACTAAAATTAAAAACTGAATGTGAAACTGTCGTTTCTTTTCAATAAAGTGTGAGTGAGCCGAACGAAAGTCACGTCACAGACGCAGCAGGAGTCAGATTTCATTCATCACGAGAGAAGAGCTGAGCAGAGCTGAGGTAAGCGCTGGATGTGTGTCCAGTTTGGTGCGTTATCATGCATATGGAAGCTTAACTTTCATAGGAATTCATTGAAAAGTTGAAACACTCACTTTGCTCTGCACTGCTCCGTTATGAATGCCCGATCCGAGCGGCAGCGGCCATGCACATTTACATTCTGTGAGAGAGATCCCTCCCCATTTTGGGCGAGTTGATAACATGAGGAACTAGCTCTACTTCTGGCTGTAGTCTCTAGCCTCTGGCCAAAAAAGCCCCTGATGACACTAAATGATGATATTTGCGTCATTGGAGGATTTTTTCCAGAAATAAAATGCATAATTCTCTCATCTCAGGGGGATATGAGGGGGGAAAGTACCATAATTTGAATATACTTCCGGGTTTCTACTGATACAAAGCTTAATGCTAAATCACTGAAGTAACCCTTTAAATCAATGTAAACTAATAGATTAATAGACAATTTGCAGCAAAATATTTTTGAAATTCCAATTATTGGTAAATGACTTGTAAACTTTATACATCAATGACTGAGATGTCACCCCCCATGGGGCCTGCCGGGCTCAGCCCGAAGGAGTGACATGGGGCCACCCTCCTGTGGGCTCACCACCTGCAGGAGGGACCTTAAGTGGCCGGTGCATATTGGATCGGGCGACAGTCGAAGGCGAGGCCCCCGACGACCCGATCTCTGGACACGGAATCTGGCTTTAGGGATGTGGAATGTCACCTCGTTTGCGGGGAAGGAGCCTGAGCTTGTGCGGGAGGTTGGGAGGTACCGACTAGAGATAGTCGGGCTCACCTCCACGCACAGCTTGGGCTCTGGAACCACACTTCTCGAGAGAGGATGGACTCTCTACCACTCTGGAGTTGCCCATGGTGAGAGGCGGAGAGCTGGAGTGGGTTTGCTTATAGCCCCCCAGCTCAGCCGCCACGTGTTGGAATTCACCCCGGTGAACGAGAGGGTCGCTTCCCTGCGCATTCGAGTCGGGGATAGGTCTCTCACTGTCGTATGTGCCTATGGGCCGAACAGCAGTGCGGAGTACCCAGCCCTCTTGGGGTCTCTGGGAGGGGTGCTGGAAAGTGCTCCGACTGGAGCATAGGCGTCGATTTCGGGGGGGACGGGGGGGACGCGTACCCACCAGATTTCGTCATGAGTCCTTTTGTACCCACCACTTTTTTTTTTTTTTTTTTTTAAACCTCGAGTTCAATTTTGCGGTGAAGCATTGCTGACACACACATATTATTTTTTCCACTCAATTGTGTCGTAATAACGATATCTTATGTCGTTTTAACTACATCTTTTCTCAAAATAACGAGATCTTATGTCGTTTTAACGACATCTTTTGTTGTAAAAACGTTTGAAAAGCAGAAGCAAGCTCCGTAAAATAGGCTCTTCCGCTGCCTGTATCAGTGGCAGTGCCCATAACACGAAATTGTTGTAATGGATTGATGTAGCCTATACAGTTCTTAACAGCCATGGGTAGCAGCCAGGTGCCATGGACCGCTCATGATTTAGCGTAATGACGGACCCCGGTGCAGCCACAAATATCATAATTATCTATAGGCTAGGCCTACTGTAATTGAGACATTCAAGAAATGTATTAAAAAGAAAGACGCTTTCAGCCTTACTCAAAGTAGAGCCCTACATTTCTGCCCGAGCCCGACGGGCCCCGACTTTTTTACGCCCTAGGGCCGGGCTTCGGGCCAATTTTCCAGTCATAGCCTACCTCAGACGCGGGCCGGGCTTCGGGCTTTTTTAGGCTATAGGACGGCGCTATGCAACACGCATCGCCGCAAATGAGTAAAGCAAGCCAACACGCAAACTGCCACAAGTGAAACTGAAAATAAGCTAAGTTTTAGATGCTCAAAAGCACAATCATCTTCATTAAAATTAATGAGACTAAATGCTCTTACCAGTGTTTAGGTCGCTCGTTCTCATAATGCGGTCTTTGATGTTGAAAAGAGCTGATGAATAAAATACTCATATCGGTTGATTTCGTTGACATGAACTCCGTTAAAAGTGCATATAGCACGGGAATTGAAGATCGGATATATATTAATTTCGCGGAGAGGTGTAGCCTAAGGTAAGACAACCAGCATGTTTTTTATTTTTAATTATTTGTTTAGATTGTGTAGCCCGTTTTGTTTGCGCGCGCCGTTGCCATCTGCCTGCCTCATCTTGTCAAAAATGCCTTTTTACTGTGATGGTGGTGATAATAGACTAAACGTTTAAACAATGCTTTAAGTGTTTTTTATGGATTTAATAAGCAAGACAAGTCAAGTGTTGATTTCAGAGGCTAAAGTGTTGGGTTAACTCACTGTCGGTCGCTGGCCGCTTGGTCGTCACTTTAAAAAGCAAAAACTTTAGTTTAACAAACATTAAATGCTTTAAAAAAAATTCTAAATTAACTTAATAAAGAAACAAAACGAAATATATCTACTTTGACATTAAAAACAAAACTGAACTATTTTAATGGCTGTAACTAATGTGTAATAGGGAGGATAAAAAAAACCACGGGCTCCAGTGGGACTCTGATAATGAAGTGGTAAAAAAAAATTGCAAAAATGAAAAATATTAAAGAATTAGCGGGGCGCTTTCGTCGGCATGAGTAAGATAGGCTATAAGACCCGCAATATGTCTCTCATCTGACATTTTTATTTATTTACATTAGTAAGCTGCAGGACATAGTCTTTCAAAACAGGACCTGCGCGAAAGAGAAAAAAAAATGTACCCAGCACTTCTGAAAATGCACTTCTGAATGCGTCTCTGTCCCCAGCACATTTCAAACCAAACTGACGCCCATGGACTGGAGACTCCGTCGTTCTACTGGGGGACTTCAACGCCCACGTGGGCAGTGACAGTGACACCTGGAGGGGCATGATTTAGCCACGGTTTGTTCATAACGAACACCATGTTCAAGCATAAAGGTGTCCATCAGTGCACGTGACACCAGGACACCCTAGACCGGAGGTCGATGATCGTCTTTGTGGTCGTGTCATCAGACCTTCGGCCATATGTCTTGGACACTCGGTTGAAGAGAGGGGAGGAGCTGTCAACTGATCACCACCTGGTGGTGAGTTGGATCTGATGGCGGGGGAGGAAGCTGGACAGACTCTGCAGACCCAAATGTACTGTGAAGGTCTGTTGGGAATGTTTGGCCAAGCCCCCTGTCAGAGAGATCTTCAACTCCCACCTCCGGCGGAGCTTCGACCGGATCCCAAGGGAATCTGGAGATATTGAGTCCGAGTGGACCATGTTCTCCACCTCCATTGTTGATGTGGCCGCTTGGAGCTGTGGCCGTAAGGTCTCCGGTGCCTGTCGAGGCGGCAATCCCCGAACCCAGTGGTGGACACCGGAAGTAAGGGATGCCGTCAAGCTGAAGAAGGAGTCCTATCGGGCCTGGCTGGCTTGTGGGACTCCGGAGGCAGCTGACAGGTACCGGAAGGCCAAGCGGACTGCAGCCCGGGTAGTCGTGGAGGCAAAAAAATCGGGCCTGGGAGGATTTCGGTGAGGCCATGGAGAAAGACTATCGGTTGACCTCAAAGAGATTCTGGCAAACCATTCGATGCCTCAGGAGGGTGAAGCAGTGCCCTATCAACACTGTTTACAGTGGAGATGGGCACCTGTTGACCTCAACTGGGGATATCGTCTAGTGGTGGAAGGAATACTTCGAGGATCTCCTCAATCCCACCGACATGTCTTCCATTGAGGAAGCAGTGACTGGGGACTAGGAGGTGGACTCGTCCATCACCCGGGCTGAAGTCATCGAGGTGGTTAAAAAGCTCCTCGTTGCAAGGCACCGGGGGTGGATGAGATCCGCCCTGAGTACCTCCAGTCTCTGGATGTTCTGGGGCTGTCTTGGCTGACACGTCTCTGCAACATCGCATGGCGGTTGGGGACAGTACCTCTGTACGACCGGAGCAAGAGCTTGGTTCGCATTGCCGGCAGTAAGTCAGACCTGTTCCCGGTGCATGTTGGACTCCGGCAGGGCTGCCCTTTGTCACCCGTTCTGTTCATAATTTTATGGACAGAATTTCTAGGCGCAGCCAAGGGCCGGAGAGTGTCCGGTTTGGGGACCATATGATTCCGTTGTTGATTTTTGCTGATGATGTTTGTTCTGGGGCTGTCTTGGCTGACACATCTCTGCAACATCGCATGGTGGTTGGGGACAGTACCTCTGGACTGGCAGACCAGGGTGGTGGTCCCTCTTTTCAAGAAGGGGGACCGGAGAGTGTATTCCAACTATAGGAGGATCACACTTCTCAGCCTCCCCGGGAAAGTCTATGCCAGGGTACTGAAGAGAAGAGAATTCGGCTGATAGTGGAACCTCGGATTCAGGAGGAACAGTGTGGTTTTCGTCCCGGTCGTGGAACACTGGACCAGCTCTATACCCTTTCCAGGGTGCTGGTGGGTTCATGGGAGTTTGCCCAAATAGGCCACATGTATTTTGTGGATTTGGAGAAGGCATTCAACTGTGTTCCTCGTGGCATCCTGTGGAGGGTGCTCTGGGAGTATAGGGTCGGCGGCCCCCTGCTTAGGGCTGTTAAGTCCCTGTACGACCGGAGCAAGAGCTTGGTTCGCATTGCCGGCAGTAAGTCAGACCTGTTCCCGGTGCATGTTGGACTCCGGCAGGGCTGCCCTTTGTCACCCGTTCTGTTCATAATTTTATGGACAATAATAAAGAATTTCTAGGCGCAGCCAAGGGCCGGAGAGTGTCCAGTTTGGGGACCATATGATTCCGTTGCTGATTTTTGCTGATGATGTTTGTCTTGTTGGCCTCCTCAGACCAGGACCTTCAGCGTGCACTGGGGCGGTTTGCAGCCAAGTGTGAATCGGCTGGGATGAGAATCAGCACCTCCAAGTCCGAGGCCATGGTTCTCAGTCGGAAAAGGGTGGATTGCCCACTTCAGGTTGGTGGAGAGTTCTTGCCTCAGGTGGAGGAGTTCAGGTATCTTGGGGTCTTGTTCACGAGTGAGGGAAGGATGGAACGGGAGATTGACAGACGGATCGGTGCAGCTTCTACAGTAATGTGGTCGCTGTACCGGTCTGTCGTGGTAAAGAAGGAGCTGAGCTGTAAGGCAAAGCTCTCGATTTATCGGTTGATCTACGTTCCTACTCTCACCTATGGTCATGAGCTGTGGGTCATGACCAAAAGGACAAGATCCCGGATACAGGCGGCCGAAATGAGCTTTCTCCGTAGGGTGGCTGGGCGCTCCCTTAGAGATAGGGTGAGAAGCTCAGTCACTGGGAAGGAGCTCAGAGTAGAGCCGTTGCTCCTCCTCATCGAGAGGAGCCAGCTGAGGTGGCTCGGGCATCTATTTCGGATACCTCCTGGACGTCCTTCCGAGGGAGGTGTTCCAGGCAAGTCCCACCGGGAGGAGGCCCCGGGGAAGACCTAGGACACGCTGGAGGGATTATGTCTCCCGGCTGGCAGGGGAATGCCTCGGGGTTCCCCCGGAAGAGCTGGCGGAAGTGGCTAGAGAGCGGGAAGTCTGGGCGTCTCTGCTTGGACTGTTGCCCCCGCGACCCGGCCCCGGATAAGCGGAAGATGATGGATGGATGGATGGACTTGTAAATAAATAATCATAAATTTCTCACTGTACACTGCTGTGGTGGAGCCGTTGCTTAGCCTGCACTTTACTAGAGCACCCTCAGTGATTCTGGAACCGGGCCTGGTTATGGTTGTTCATTGGTTGTCATAGTCATGTGTTCTCCTGGTCTCTGTATAAATAGTCCTCATGTTTGTCTTGTCAGTTTGTTGTGTATTGTTCCCTGTACCTCTGTTGGTGGGTCCACGCTTAGTCCAGGTTTATGTTTATTTAATGTTTCTATTTAAGATCAAGTATAGTCTTTATTGTGTATTTGTTCACGTTTTGTTTAAATAATAAACTGCACTTGGGTTCATATAAACACGCCCCAGAGGAATCGTTACAGAATACACGACTGATAAAATGACCCCAGCAGTTCGCCTCTTGCGTCTCTGTCAAGGCAATCGAGCCGCAGAAGATTATAGCCCCGTTTCCACCGAAATTACCCGGAACAATTTGTACCAGGAATTTTTTTACAGGAACTTTTTCTCCCCCAGACCTGCTACTGTCTGCGTTTACACTGCGGTCTAAAGTACTGTGAAGATTAGGCAAATCATTCCAGAGATGGGGGACAGCGCGCGACTGCTCCTCCAGTCAGAGAAGGACAGGAATCATTTTTGTGCGATACTGTCTGCAACAATAACAAGTGGAGGAGATTCAAGCAGCGCTGCTTTTGCTGGTTATGTATTGGTTTACTAAAGAGGTCATTAACAAAACGGCGGAAAAGAGACAAGCGCTGATACTTAAGTGTATTCTGAAATAGCTCGTAAAGCTAGATTTAAAATTATGTTATTATCAACTATCACGGACATTGACCATGCGATTGCTGAGACAACACGTGCCATCGGACAGAAAGAGCAAGAATGATATTTACTGAACACAGAACGAACCTCGCAAGACTTTTGAAAATGCCGGGTTGAAATAAAATACAGTGTGAACTCAACCAATCAGCATGTTCAGCGCCCAAGTCCCACCCCCGAAAGAAACCCCGCAATTGTCCAGTATCTACCAAGCTAGAGCTCTCAGCCATCATGTCTGCCACACCAAAGTCTTATTACCTCATTGCTGCCACACCAGAGTGTCTCCATGCCATATCTGGAGTTATTCAAACCACACCTGCCATGCCAGGGCCTGTTCACGTCATGGCCACCACTCAAGAGCCTCTTCACAACATGGCCGCTACGCCTGAGCCCTCGGCCAAGATGGCCACTGAGCCAGCGCCCTCAGCCAAGATAGCCACCACATATGAGCCCTCAGCCAAGATGGCCGCTGAACCAGAGCCCTCAGCTGCCATGTTTGAGCCCTCAGCCATCACAGCCACCACACCATAGCCTCTATGCATTACATATCCAATAGAAAGTCACGTGTTGTCATCTCAAAACACTGGTAATTATGGCATGGCGTCAGTTTGTCATGTATTGTTCCCTGGGTACTGTTTAAACGCACAGTTACCTGACAAATATTTTTAAAGTAAACCTGACTCTCCATTTTCTTCCACTTCAGATAGGTGTTATACTATATTTTTTATTTTATTCACTTACAAATATTTTAATTCTATTTCTTTGTAAAGCACTTTGAATTTCCACTGTGTAATGTAAATGTACTATACAAATAAACGTGCCTTGTTTGTACCTCTGTTGGTGAGTCCAGGTTTTGTCCAGGTTTATGTTTATTTCATGTTTCTATTTAATATCAATCTAGTCTTTATTTTGTATTTATTTATTATTTCAGGAGTTTTGGCATTTCGAAACGATCATAACGAACCACCAAAATGCAGATTCAACTCAGTATGCAATTGAGAATGCTTGGGTTATTATTGCCATTTATTTTTTACATGTAAGAGTGGACTCCTGTAGATGGTTCAATCTGCAGGGTTGCCAGAAGACTAAAGAAATGTTATCAGAAAGATGGAAGAAAACTGTACAATTATCGTCTATTTCCACCCACTGCAACTTATGCCAACGACGGAGTTAAGTGCAGTTACAATAGCAAAATAAGTGGGAGAGCATTGCTAAAATGTGACTATATTGTATTGCAATAGGAATCCCTTCAAAGTCAATACCAAATCAAAACTAGTTAGCACATAGATTTAATTACAAAATCTGGTTATGGTTTCACTTAAAATAGCTTCAAAAAGGATGTATGAGATGATAAACTTATACCATTAATCGTACACAGCATTAATAAAATGTTACATGAGGGATAGAAAAAAAGAGAGAGAGAGAGAGAGAGAGAGAGAGAAGAAGAGAGCAAAGAAGAGAAGCCCCAAAGACCTCAAGAGCCAGAGAAAAAGAGAAAGAGCAACAGTTCCAATCTTCTTTTATATATTCCTTGACCATGTGACTGAAACCAAATGTATTAATTTAAACCGACCAATCAGACCAAACTTCCCCCACAGTAAAGGAGTGGCACCCATGTGGCCTACAGGCCTCTCTATTGTCTTCCAGGTGGCCCTTCTGATAAGGAAATGGGGGGTGACAACAGTAAAGCAAATTTCTTTGTTGGATTTCAAATATCAAATATCTTTGATTATTTTAAATTCCTTCATACATACTAGCTATTTAAAATTTATTAAATGTAATATTTATTTTACAATTGAAAATATCATTTATTTTTATGTTTAGCAATATATTTCAGCTGGTAGGGGCGTCAGGCCTCCTCACAAGCTCCACCCACTGATCACATGTTTGTATTTCAGCTCAAGATCACCTGCTGATGTGTTCAGAGACGCCGGTGATGTAGAAGAAGCTGATGATGATGATGATGGTGGTGATGATGTCTCTGAGAATTTTGTATATAAAAATAAAAAAATACATTTCTAAATTATGCTTTTTTCACACCAGAACTTGACATCATTCTCTAATGGTGAAGAGACATGTTACTGATGGCTTTCACACATTCATTACCCAGAATTCAAGTTGCTGATACACAGAAACTGTTTGTTTGAGTTTCTGTAAATAACGCCTGTGATTTCACACTGAATAATACAGTACAGCAGTGTCACTGACGAGCTCCCTTAAACTGCAGTTAACTATAGTACAAGTGTGGTAAAATAACTCACATCAGAGATAAAAACTGCATCCAGATGACCACTGATCTGCGGAAGAGATGTTATTCTACCTTATGATTAATATCAGTGAGAAAAGCATCCGCACCTGTGAGGTTGATCAGGACTCGTGTGATGAAGCTCTTGTGTCCTCCATCAGACTGAACTCCACACCAGTATTCTGAATGTTGTTCAGTCACATGACTGATGCTTCCCGTCAGGAGCCGCTCTTCTCTGTCATCATACAGCTGGATCTTTCCCTCACGCCTCCATCTTCTGTTCTCATTCACAGACGTCTCTTCAGCACAGAGATCAGCTCCAGATCTCCAGCAGAGAAACTTCACATCACTGCTGTGGGATTGTGGGTATTTGCAGCTGATGTTCACAGATCCTCCTGCAGCCGCTGATAGACTGATGCTCTTCACACAATCATCTGTTTCAGATCCAAATAAAGTGCAGTAATGTTAGAATGACCAGATATATTCATGGATTCACCTCATAATGACTGAAAGCGGCTCACCCTTCTCAATGTTCAGGCTAAACTTAGAGAAGAAACTGTAGTCTTCAGAAACTTTGACTATAATCTCATATTCTCCAGAGTCGTTCTCCTTCAGCTCTCTGATAAACACACGTAAGAGCCCTGCAGATCTGCCCTCATGAACGGAGAATCGTCTGTCATGTTCCCATTCTGAGGCTCTGTTAGTGTTCATTACAGGAAAACATTCTCCAGATTTACAGATGAATATCAAAGGTGTCTCTTCTTGCGTCTCATATTTGAAGTTTATGATGACGTTTCCTCCTGAATATCCTCTCACGGTCCTGATTGGTTGATCTGTTCAACACAAACACAGATCATTTGTCATTTTGTTCTCAATATAAACACATTTATCTTCACTTTGCTACAACTTTTATGAACTCAAGTCCAGATGATGAGTGTAAATCTTCCATCAGGAGATAAAAAGGTTATTGATGGCGTGAGTTATGAGTTAGACGAGTGAACGGCAGTAATTCCAGTCAGTGTTGAGGATCGTGATGTTGTGGAGTCTCAGTTACTCACCGGTTATAACCTTCAGATTCACTTCAGTGGAGGAATAACTTATAATCTTTTCAGCTCCACAATAGTACATCCCAAAATCCCATTCTCTCAGATTTCTGATGGTCACAGTGAGGACGGCTGATCTTGTGTCGTCATACAGAGAGAATCTTCCAGAATCAACCCATTTATTTTTCTCATTAGTCTTGATTTGGTATGTGCATTGTTGCCAATTTACTTTACAAAAATACTTTTCATTTCCTTTATATCCTTCATAATATTTGCATGAGATTTTGACTCCGCCTCCTGAATATCCGGTCACTTCTATGGAGTCCACGACACCTACAACAAACCAGCATCTTAACACAACACTAATACACACTGAAGGGAGATTCATGTCAAAGATCATTAGTTATGGATAAAGACTTGTGTTCATTATTTAATCTCTGTTCTGGTTCTTCTGAGTTCAGATTCTCACCAGGAATCATCAGCAGAGTGAAAGTCCAGATGATCTTCATTCTTCTCTCTTATTAAATGATCTTCTCTGTTGTCTGTAGATTCAGTTCTTCTGAAGCTCTCGATGTGTGTTCAGAGGAGTTTTGAGTGTGTCTTTCCTGTTACATGTTTAACATGAAGTGCTGAATGTGACGGAGACGCCCAGTTCCTCTGAGGAGAGAGAGCGAGAGAGAGAGAGAGAGAGACTTTGACTTTTAAAGCTAGTATACAAAACACACAAACCCACAAAAATAAATTATAATATTAAAAATCTAATTAAAAAGCATATTTCCAAACTCGCTCATTGTCACTATAGAATCTCTCACACACCGCCTCATTTAAAAAAAGGTACATTATCAGTTTGTAATATGCAAACACAATAGCAACCATAAATTCTACCAATGATTTAAAAAGAGACAACAAATCAACATCTTGACCAGCATTTTTACATTGATGTGTTTTCAGGATTGCTAACTTGGCTTGGCCCATTAAAAATTGGCCCGGCACAAACTGCTCTCGCCACGACTGTTACTGCAACCAAAAATAAGAAGAATATTTGTAAAAGAAAATCCCAATTTCATAATTAGTTTTACCAAAAGTACAAAAAAGCCTCACAGAGAGAACATTCAGGTAAAACCTTATCATTACATTTAGAAACAAAGGTGTTTAGCCAACGCACAGTGACGCATACTCCACTGTAAATCTCTGTTACCGGCCTCAAGGCCCGGGTATACTTCGGCCGTCCGCGTTCGTGCACCGCCCGCATGACGTAATTTTCGTCACTCGGAGGGCTCGCGGCCGGCCGCACACCCCGTCCGCGCGCAGCCCAAATTTTCAGACCGCGCGGACGGTCCGCGTGCAACAGCGCATGCGCCAGCAGTACAGAAGAGTCCACTAGGTGGCAATACACACAGTATTGAGCACAGTGTTCAGCCGTCGAAGAAGAGTGTGCAAAGACAGGTTTAAAAACAACACACTTGAAAAAAAGAGAGAATTTGATTCTTCGGTGTTTCTTCCGAACTATGTTGCAATGGTGGATGCACTACAGTTCTTCTCCGATCATGCCCAGCGAATGTCCCGTTGATGACAGGACTCAGTGCTGCCCTCCGATGTCTGGTAGAGCATAGACACTTTTTTTTACCGCGCATGTGTCGAACGCGATCATCCGCGCGCATCCGTTGTGTAGTATACTTTGAAAGACGCGCGGACAGGGCTGCGCGCGTGACGCGTCCGGGCGCGGTAAGTGAAGTATACCCGGGCCTTAAGACCTAGGGGATATCTGGGCTGGCAGCAAAGGACACACAGACAGTGAAGTACTGTGTATCTGTGAAAACACTGTGAATAAATAAAGAGACAGACAAAATGAGACAGACATCTCCACTTTATTGGAATAGGAGGCTTGTACAACATCCTCCATGAGGGATTCACATCTCTGAGTACAGAAAGGTTAGTCAGTGTTTCCGCTTCATTCATTCGGCCGTGGCGACACCACACCAAACATCATCACCGCCACGGCTGCAGCTTGTCATCCGATATTGTGCATACTATTGTAAAGCCCTACTAAAGGGATAAAAAAAACATTTCAAAGCGCCATAAAGTTTTCGTGTACTATGTTCCAAGACTTCTGAAGCCGATTCGATAGCTTACTGTGAGGTGTGAATGAATATTTAAGTCGTTAAATTCAAGTTAATGGAAACTCATCTCTCCTCAGTCATTCTCCATTCAGCATTCAAACAGCGCATCGAGTTTGGTTACGACAACACTATCTCATGACCATTTTGTACGTATTTTACGAGGTGGCTAATTCGTACAAATTTGTACGTTTGGTCTAAACTCCAGTGACGGGTAGGTTTAGGGGCAGGGTTTGAGGTAGGTCATTCGTACGAATTCATACGAATTTGGCAAAAATCGTACACATTCGTACGAGTGAGGTCGTACAAATTCGTACGAATTAGCCACCTCGTAAAATATGTACAAATTGCCATGAGATCGGGTCGGTTACGACAATAACAAATGGGGGCTCGTCCTATCGTAACGAATTGGGACACGTTATGGTAACAAGTTCGTCATATGGTATGTATACGTTTTGTTTCTCATTTTGCTGGTGCAGACGTTTTATTGGCAGTTTTTTCTTGAGTGTCGGGGAAAGGGATATAGAATAATGGAATTTAGTATTGAGGCATTTCGACAAAAGCCTTCGTTTGAAATTAGGATTGTGTCGTAAAGCGGATTTGTACTTAATTGCTGATTATTATGACATTTCTGTAGTAAAATCAGCTCGTAAGAGAGAAGTACGGGACCTGATACAAGCTGCGTTGATTCAACAGGGTTAACAGCAGTTCAAAATCCTGAAAGTGAGGGTAGAAATACAGAGGAAAGGACTGGGGTGCTCCAGGACAGGTTTGAGAACCACTGGCATAAGCGCTTTGCTGCTCTATAAAACATTGGAGCCTTTCATATTATAATACTTTTGCGCAATAAAAGATTATTAACAGCCTATCTTGTTCTGTCCTATCTATCATATGTTGCTGCCTCATTAAAAACTGTACATTTAAAAGAAATGTCTTTTCATTTTATAGTATAATGTTGTATTTTATACACCGGTATAACATCCTAAAACATCCCCATAACCTAACAATCATAATTTGCGTTGCTTCAGGGTCCTCGTGGTGCTTGAACCAGCTCAATCTGAGTTCCAGTGTACTGGGCAGGTTACTAATATAAATATCTAAACCACAACCAATAAAGATATTTTCAGGATAAAATCACTCTGAGAATTAATTGAAAAGATTGTGCGAATAACCACAGAATGGTTTCCGTTTTTACTTAAAAAGTTTCAGAATAATACAAAGACAATCATTCAAAAAGGCAAAAATAACAAAACAACGTGTAAGTCTTCACCCAAAGTGCGGCCCCAAAGAACAATGTACAAAGCTTTTTATACTTGGACATATCCTGGGGCACGGCCCTAAGAAGCTATGACATCATCATATAGTAATTCCTTATAAGGTAAGCTACTCGCCTTGGACTCAAGCCATCTTAATATTCGTCCAAGGCTACCACAACCTTTGCAACAAAAACACATACATCATCTTTCTTTGCAGCGGACACTTGAAGGCTTAATGCCCCCGTCAAAACCACACAACTCTTATTATAGCGGAGAGTCTGTTTGAACTTCCCCTTTTCAAAGATGTCATGGTTAGAAATCAGCAAACAGTCAAGCTGTTAAAGAAAACATGTTTAGCTCATTAAAGAGGTACTTCACCGCTGGTGTATTTAAATTGGGTCATTAATGTAGTAGAAATTTGAAATTATTTTAGAAGTTGGTGCCTTCTAGACTGAGAAAAGCCAGAAAATGTATTTTTGGCTCATGTGGATGAAAGACAACAACTCCCAGAATGCACTTGACTTCAAGCAACCCGCCCCTGAATTGGCACTAGTTCTAAACTGAGACTCAAATGAGCACGGCCGCCCTGCATTCATTCACGGCCTCACAGTTATTCACAGTGCGTGTGCAGTCTGGCGTGTTTTCAGTTCATGCCTATGGAAGCTTAACTTCCATAGGATTAAATATCTAAATGTAGGAAAGATGTTGAATAAGCCCCATTTCTAAAAACGGTGGAGTGTTCCTTTAACTTTCATAGGAATTAATTGAGAACACTCGCTTTGCTCCGACTGCTCCGTTATCAATGCCTGAGCGGCCGTGGTCATTCTGTGAGTGAGATCCCAGCCCTATGGGCGAAAACATGAGGAACTAGCTCTATTTCTGGCTGTAGTCTCTGGCCAAAAAGCCTCTGATGACATTAAATGACGATATTTGCGTCATCTGATGATTTTTTCCATAAATACACCAATCTCTCGTCTCAGGGGGATATGGGGGGGGGGGGGGGGGGGGGGGGGCACGATCAATCAAATATACTACCGGGTTTCTACTGATAAAAATATATTGTATTGCAATAGGGAGCACTTCAAAGTCAATACTAAATCAAAACTAGTTAGCACAGTATTGGTAATAGAAAGGATTTAATTAAAAAATCTGCTTATGGTTACACTTAAAATAGTTTCAAAATGGATGAATGAGATGAAAAACTTATACCATTAATTGTACACAGCATGAATAAAATGTTACCTGAGGGATAGAGATAGAGATAGAGAGAGAGAGAGAGAGAGAGAGAGAGAGAGAGAGAGAGAGAGAGAGAGAGAGAGTGGGTGAGAGAGAGTAGAAGAGAGCATAGAAGAGAAGCCCCGATGACTTCAAGAGCCAGAGGAAAAGAGAGAGAAAGCCACAGTTCCAATCTTCTTTTATCTATTCCTTGACCATGTGACTGAAACCAAATGTATTTCTTTCAAACTGACCAATCAGACCAAACTTCCCCCACTGTAAAGGTGTGGCACCCCATGCGGCCTACAGGCCTGTCTTTTGTCTTCCAGGTGGCCCTTCTGATAAGAAAATGTGTTGACAACAGTAAAGCAAATTTCTTTGTTGGATTTCAAATATCAAATATCTTTGATTATTTTCAATTCCTTCAACATTTCTAACGTAAGGCTTCTCAATTAGAAACAAAGTCTGTTCCTCCAAGATCTTTAAGAATATACAGACAATAATCAATCCATGGCATACTATCAGAGCACTACAGCAGTTTTTGCAATGTTTTTAGTAGTCATTATTGCTTCAGTTTTTGATTCAATAAGGCCTTGACCTCCCTCTACAACAGAAGATAGAGCCAATGATGGCCATTCCAAAAGAAATCAACAAATGCCTTTTGAACCTTTAAAAGCAGTTCTTTATCTAACACTGTCACCTTATGCCAAAGCATTGAAGCTTCCAGATTATTAATCACCAGGCATCTCCTCTATATGAAAGCTGTGGGAGAATCCACTTCCACTTTTGAATTCTACCAATGACCCGGTCAACCACTCCTTCCCAGTTCTTCTCCACGTACTGGTCAGTTCTAAAATAAATGCCAAGAACTTTTAAACCATCCAGGACCCATTTACACTGCTTTGGCAAATTAGGAGGTCCTGTTCTATGCCAGTCTCCAGTCAACAAAGAAGTATATTTTCCCCAATTTATACATGCAGAGCTTTCTGAAAATATTCATACATGAAATTATATTATCAAGATCATTTGAATTCCTTATTATCAGAGATACATTGTCTGCATTAGCTATATATTTTACTTGGGGAACTTCAGGGCAACCAGGAACAACAATAACACAGTCTTTTTCTCTGTAGACTTAAAAAAGGCTCAATAGAGATAGCATAGAGTAAACCTGACAGAGGACACCCTTGTCTTATTCCTCGTCACTGAATATGGCCTTGTTAATGGCCTTGTGTCTGAAGCTACTATCGAATTACATCAATCCTATTGACCGGCAACAGCCCATGACGTCATCAATATGCGACCCGGAAGTATATAAGGGCGCCGTGCCAACACATACACACCTTTCTCGTCTGAAGGGACTGTATGGCAGATAGGCCCTGAGGCATGGCAAAGCGACGCAGCGTCTCGTTCCCTGTTCTCAGGGAACAGAGGTTACATACGTAACCAGAGACGTTCCCTTTCGAAAGGGAACTCGCGCTGCGTCAGCTTGACGCTACGGGGAATGATATACCAACGCCGCCATGCTGAGGGGAGTGTCTGCCTATTGGCAGTGACAACTGTCAACACAAGTAAATTCAACTGAAAAACCTGAGCAACTCCCCCTCAGGTCACACTGGGCTGTCAGCGACAGCATTCCCTACGGTCATAGCCCAAGCTATACACCTAAACGGAACCTTAATGCCACTGCGTGAGGTTCTTATCTAGACTGCTCAAAGGCCCGAGACCACTGCTTCAACAGAAGGGGTCCCTTTAAGGGAATGTGGCTAGGGGACCCGAAGGAACCCCGGCCAGTCACTACTCGGGAAACAAGTTCTCCCGAGTGCCACCAGAGAGGCCTGACCTGGTGCCCTAAGTGTTATGGACACTTCGGTTTAGCCAACCCTGTCTGTTCAGAAACAGAGCCTCTGGATGGTGCCCAGGAGGCATCCAAACTTAAGGGACTGAAAAACTGGCAGTCCTACTTAGCCCGGAACTCAGAGACGGGTTATCCAAAAGAGCAATACTCAGCTTAGCGCTTTACAACCCTTGCTAGCGAGGGGAGTCTGCCTGCTCAAATCATGGATCTATCAAGTGCTTGTGTTTCAAAGCAGTAAGGAGGCCGGAGAGGCCTACGGACTGATCTAACAGGGAGGCCTCACGAGAGGCCTACGACCGTCTGACCAGGCTCAGGCGGCTGTGTGCTCATAGACGACCCTCAGTGAGGGGAGCAGCTGAGCCTGCCCGGCGGGTAACCTCCAGCTGTAGGCCCAACTATGACCAGTTCTAACACAGAGAACTGGTAACCAAAAAGTGCCTAACTTGGGAACTTCGCCTTCAAGGAGGCCCCGTGGGCCTACTACCTGATAATGGGTTTGTCCCCCAGGGAGGCCTATAAAGGCCTACTACCTAACAGCACGCCATGCTGGCAACCCGAGCATCCTGGCTCGGGAATTCACCCTCAGGGAGGCCTAGTGAGGCCTACTACCTGACAGCAATATATGCCAACTTACAGAGCATTCAAGCTCACCTTCAGGGAGGCCTAGAGAGGCCTACCACCTGCCAGCGAAGCATGGTAACTGCTGAGGTTACGTCTAGGGAGGTCCCGTGGGCCACCTGATAACAGTTGAAGCTGTCTGTCAAGGCTGGAAAACTGAACTTGTTTTCTCAAGGAGGCCTAATGAAGGCCTACTACCTGACAGTCAAGCTACGCAGGCTAGCCGAGCATCCTGACTCAGGAACTCACCCTCAAGGGAGGCCTATTGAGGCCTACTACCTGATAGCCAGCCTTTAGGGAGGCCTGGAGAGGCCTGCTACCTGTTTGCGGTTTCCTCGTTCCTAACTGTTTCTCAAGTGAGTGGGCCCCAGGAACGCCTTAGGGAGGCCTAATGAGGCCTACTACCGGCCTCTGGGTAAACCCGGTGTGGGCCTACTGTCAGATAGCAATTTATGCTACTGATCTAGTGACCACGACCTGGGAACTCACCTTCAGGGAGGCTTTTGTAAAGCCTTCCACCTGTTTAGCCTGCTAGGCCGTAGACCCGGATGCCGTGCGCCGGTGCTCGCCTTTGGAAAGACCTGGTTAAGGCCTTCCAACTACAACAGGCCTTCAGGGAGGCCTGATGATGCCTGCAACCTGCTAGCCGGCAGGCTAGTTGTCCCGATGTGACCATCGGTACTTCTTCCAGTGAGGCCTGGTCGAGGCCTTCTAACTGATAATGTGCCTTGTTCAAGAGGCCTATTGAGGCCTACCTGACAGCCGACCCTCAGGGGAGCGTAATGGCTCTTTACAACCTGATAGCCAGCTAGGCTGGCTCTCCCTCGATGCCAAAACATCGTACCTGCCTTCAGGGACAACAGCCAGCGTATCTGCCAGCCATTTAGTAAAAACTGGCTGCTTTGACCAAACGACTCTCAGGTGAGAGGAGGCTGACATACACAGGGATGGTACAAAGGGCTCAGAATCACGTAGTGAACAGCCAGAGGTGACAGTGCCTCAAACGCTCTATGAAGAAACACTATGAGGGATCCCTCTTCCTATGGGAGACCGGCCTCTTCTGCGACCTACTCCTATGAGAGGGCGCACGAAAAAGCAATACTGGTACTCTGGCCCTGTCTCCAGCCCTCGGGCCATGACGGGCCCTCCCGCCTGCCTGGGCGCGGATCCGGATCTCAGCGGTACGCAGGTTAAACGCTGCCGAACGCACCTTCGCCTCTCCAAACTTTTTGAAAAATTTGCAAGGCAAAACCGGCGAATCGTGGAGAAAGCTCTTTCCTTTCTCCACGTTATCCGCCGAGTTCAACCACAGATGTCTCTCCGAGGCCACCATTGCCGCCCACGATCAGCCGATCGCGGCAGCTGCTTTGCTCGGTGGCGCGGAGAGCTAGACCTGTGGTGCGGCGCAGTTCGACTACCGCATCAGGGGTTAACCCCCTGATCGAGATCCCCCAGCAGATCTGCCTGGTACGCCTGAAACACCGCCATGGTGTGAAAAGCAGCACCAGCCTGACCTGCTGCCGTGTATGCCCTGCCATTAAAGCACAACGTGATTTAGAAAGGTAGATGGCAAAGTTTGAGCTCTCAGTGTTGATGCCCACAAAATGCGAGAAAAGTTCGCAAACTTTCCTCGCCAGTCGGTAGCATCAACACATATCCATATTCCCCTATCCCCTCGACATCAGCAAAGTTAAAACGCTGATGTCGATGAACATCGGGTTGAATATGGATTCTTCCATGCCCCCTCGATCTCTGTAAGAAGATCAGGAAGGAATGGAAGGCTCATCTGAGCTGATGGTTTATGGTCAAGGAGAAATTGATCGTGCAATCTATCACGAGCGATCTCTCCTCTAAAGCGCCAACATGGCAGCCGCAGCCTGCCTGCAGCGTGTTCCATAACATTCACCAGCTCAGCATACACGGTCAGGGTGGCTGAGAGGAATCATACACTCTCACCAGCCATCCCTAAGAGCACTTGCTGATTAGTCTCGCTAGCCGCCAGATCGCCCGAGAGGAATATAACCTCTCGCGACGATCGGCGAGCTGCATCTGAGAACCCATGATGCATGCCAGCGCTCAGCCTCAGCGTGAGTGGGACAGCATCATCCAGCCCCAGATGCCAAACTCTCTTCCCTCAAGAAGAAAGCCAGACTAGAGTGGAGCGATCTCAGATTGAAAACCGCTCACACTTACACACAAATTCAACTTCAAATGAACTGACTGTGCATGCTCTTGATCCCAGGCAGTAAATACACACTTGTGTGTATTAAATAATGAATTTGTATTACCTTAAATCGTATAGCACTTCAAACAGACAGTCCCTGAAGACGAGAAAGATGTGAATGTGTTGGCACGGCGCCCTTATATACTTCCGGGTCGCATATTGATGACGTCATGGGCTGTCGCCGGTCAATAGGATTGATGTAATTCGATAGTAGCTTCGGACACCTGTCACGCTGGAGGCGTTCCCCGTAGCGTCAAGCTGACGCAGCGCGAGTTCCCTTTCGAAAGGGAACATCATACAAGTCCTGGCCAATTAAGTTCCAAAAAGTCTTATAAAACTCGGCTGAAAGACTGTCCAAACCAGGTGACTTTCTGGGATTCAACTCCTGGATAGCCCTCGAAAGTTCAGCCATCGTCAAAGGGCTCTCAAGATCCATCTTGTCCTTCTTTGATAATTGTAGTAAGTCACTCAAAAGAATGTCAGCTGAAGTGAATAACACTGATTATCTCTTCATCTCCTGTTAGTGGGTGGGATATATTAGGCAGCAAGTGAACATTTTGTCCTCAGATTTGATGTGTTAGAAGCAGGAAAAATGGGCAAGTGTAAGGATTTGAGCAAGTTTGACAAGGGCCAGATTGTGGCAGCTAGACGACTGGGTCAGAGCATCTCCGAGGAAGGAACAGTTGTGAACAGTGGACCACGGAGCAATGGAAGAAGATGGCCTGGTCTGATGAATCACGTCTTCTTTTACAAAAATGGTTGAGGAATGGTTTGAGGAGCACAACAATGAGTTTGAGGCGTTGACTTGGCCTCCAAATTCCCCAGATCTCAATCCAATTGAGCATCTGTAGGATGTGCTGAACAAACAGGCCCCACCTCGTAACTTACAAGACTTAAAGGATCTGCTGCTAACATCTTGGTACCAGATACCACAGCACACCGTCAGGGGTCTAGTGGAGTCCATGCCTCAACGGGTCAGCAAAAGGGGGACCAACACAATATAAGGAAGGTGGTCATATGTTGGTTTATGTTTCTTTTAATAAGTGTTTTTATTTGCATGATGTATCTATACTGTACTGTGGACTTATGTTGACCTTTTGTTCTTTTGTACTTTACTTTCTGCAGATATGAGCAAAGAGTCTTAAAGTTTACGTCCATCACGTATGGTCGAGACCTTTGCTAAACTGCACTTTGGCCCCTAGGGTGTGGAAACCACTCATGCATAGATTTCTAATTTTACAGTTGGCCCGAGACCCATATCTGAGTTTGGTAGCAAAAAGAGGAACTTGGCATTGCTCATATGATTTTAAAAGAGTATAAAGGAAGAGCGATTTCCGTGCTGAGCCAGTCACTGCCTTGACTCGAACCTTTTCTTTTATGCACTTTGATTTACTGCAAGAGAGCTCTCGATCCACTTTACCTTTTTTCCTAGGCAAGTAGTATGAAGTACGGTTAGACAGCAGCAAAACCGTAATGAATGCATCTCACAGAAAATCCATGTTCAACCAAATCATCAACTATAGACGTTTCCCTCAGAAAAATAACAACTGCCTTGTTCATTCTCGATGCAGACAAGATGTTCAACACACCGACTGCATTACTAACAGCAATTAAATCTTCCACTGACACGATCTCATATGAGAAACATTTGCACCCGTGGCACACAGTCAAGGACACAAAGCCATCAGAATTCAATGCTCTCTCTAGCGGCTCTGACAGGCTTACTTCCTCTAATTTAATTAAAAACAGCCTTCTATCAAGTCCAAGTCCCGCTTTAAAACTGCCCAAGCCTTGACCGCCCTCCTGAACTGGGAAATAAAGTGCAGCCGCACGGATCCAGAGCTGTCCACTCTGAAAACATTATCAAATGTCCTTTGTATATTAGAAATAAGTTTCTCAGGTGTTCCAGTCAGATAATTTAATAAACACATTTTCGTCCTCATTGAAAAACTTTTTAATTCCCCCGATAAACACTTTATCAGAAAATGTCTCATTAAATCTTCTAAACCATGTTAAGTACATTAAGAAGGTCTCGTAATCTGTTACAGCTTAAACACAAACGTTCTCAATCTTCTGCTGTCATTCCTCTACTCCTGCTGGATTCAGGTGTGTCACATGTCCATCTGTAGCTTTGGCCCGTCAATAATCCTACATTAGATCAGCAGTTCGCTTCTCTACAGGGTTTATACAGGATCCTCCACCCGTCCCGCACCAGACAGTTCTGGCCTTCTAGAAGCTTTTTGCTTCTTCAATGAATCTCGATGTGTGATTTTAAATGAAGTGCAATATATTGCTCTCTTACACACATCTTTATCTCTCATCCAAGAGATGTCCAGGTGAACGCCATTCCTCATTAAACATCTCCTCACACTCACACAGGACAGAAGTCTAGTCTGGATCATTGGGCTGAAAAACAACGGAGCCCAATGTCCGTGATCCTCCATGTCTCGCTTTACTCTAAAAACACTTCTCCATGTCTGCAGCACAGACTTATGAAAGTGTAGCGGTTCTGACAGGCTTACTTCCTCTAATTTCATTAAAAACAGCTTTCTATCAAGTCCAAGTCCCGCTTCAAAAATGCCCAAGCCTTGACCGCCCTCTTGAACTGGTAAATAAAGTGCAGCCGCACGGATCCACAGCTGTCCACTCTGAAAACATTATCAAATGTCCTTTGTATATTAGAAATAAGTTCCTCGGGTGGCTCCATAGCTATAGTCCTGTGCCTCAACATCGATGCGGTGAGATTATTGACCACCAGAGCTCTCCTCCTATTGGACAACTGTGGCAAAAGCCATTTCCATTTCAGCCGTTTAGAGACACATTCTCCAGCAGAGCCTCACAGTTTCTCTTTTGAAACCAGTTGTAGTTGAGTTTTGATTATTTTCTGATTCGTATTGATTCGAACCCCTGCAGACAGTCGGTCAGAACTCTGTAATGACATCAAGTGGAGGAAATTCACTCAGCAGACTCTCTTTAAATGATTTTACTGATGATTATTCAATTGAACAAGTGTGGTTCTGGAACCAAATACAGAAATATACATGAATTTACTTTAACATTTTACAAGTGTGATTATAACACAGTTATCTTCACATAGATTAATTCAACAACAATTTAGAGCCCTTTTACATTTAGAACAGCTATTCTATAAATGCCCACCAGATGGCGCCCTTCACGCATTAATGATAACTGAACACATTCAATCCATAATAACGTGCTGCGTCCCAATTCGCCTACTTATACTACGTCCTAAAAGTATGTACTCTTTTTGTGAAGAAAAAGTACATACTTTTGAGTGTGTAGAAGAGTATGCAAGTTTTGGGACATACTACTTCGTCATCTTTAACGGACTCTGTTACGTTCGTCCCGTCACCGTTTAAACTGCCCTGTCAATCATCGTCACAGTTAAAATCCACCACTTTAAATTTAATTTCCTACCGTATCGGAGAGAAATGTAGTCGCTCGTTGATCTGCCTTTCGTGGGTCTTTAGACTCCTCTCGTTTGCAAAGGTAATGGCCAAACGTATCATTACAAAAGTTCTCAATGCTGCTGCAGGTGAAATATAATGTGGATAATATTGAATAAATATATTTTCGTCAGTTTAAATACTGATAATTGCTCACTCAAACCACCTTATCTAATCCTCTCCACTTAACTGTCAGACTCGCGTAACCGTCATGTTTGTAGTTTTTTAACACTTTTTATCCGCGTTTGTAGTTCTAATCGAATCCTCGTCCATCTCGCAATGGGTTGTGGGCAATATCAGCCGTTAGAGTGCGCATCGATCTGCACTTCGGATTCTTACCGGAAATAGTAAACCATCCGGGAATCTTTGGAATACTCTTTTCATACTACGATTTGGGACATACTAATTCTTTTTTCGAATACTATTTAGTACAGATAGTATGCGAATTGGGACGCAGCAATGGTCTCTTCTATCGCCAATTAACACTCAGGAACATTAGCAGGGTTCTCAAGTTTTGAACTGAGTTCAGAGTGAGATTTTGGCGACGGCAGCAGGGGTTTGGGTGGGGACGAGGTTCTGATCTGAAAAATGACACTAATTTATATAAATTAATAAATTATATATTTTTTATTTTATTTAATTCAACATTTCTGTGTGTGTATGTGTGTGTGTGTGTGTGTGTGTGGGCATGTTTTTGTGAAATATCAGGACACAAAAATGTATAATGACATGGGTATGACATAGTTATTACAAAAAGAGGGTGAAATATGAGGACGTTCCCCATGTCATCACTTTTCAAAATGCTTATAAATCATACAGAACAAGTTTTTTTTCACAGAAAGTGAACTGCACAGTCTCCTGTGAGGGCTAGGTTTAGGGGCAGTGTAAGGGGATAGAAAATACGGTTTGTACGGTATAAAAACCATTACACCTATGGAATGTCCTCACATTTCACAAAAACAAACGTGTGTGTGTGTGTGCATATTATTAATTCTTGCATTTCTCTATTTCAAAGATGTCAGGGAAGAGGCAAAATAATAATCCATAATTATTATTATTATTTTTTTCTTCAGAATTTACAGTGTTGTAAATATAATTTATTCTGAAGCAATATTCTCACCAAGGTTCAATCAGCTTTGACATATTTAAATCTGCATATCTTTGATATTTTTACCTTTTATGAAGGGCATTTTCCCATAATCTTATTAAATATAGGCTGTGCTTCAGCTTTCATTTTATATTCTTAAATTGTATCTATAAATTAAATTAGAATAAGACACTATAGGGCTGTTGCCAATCAAATTAAATCATTTACACTGAAAAATTTTATGAGATTGTTTTAAATATTTTTGAATATACAATTAAGAAATGTTGGAAAGAAAACATTAAACTAATCCACCAGTAGGTGGCAGAATGTAAACGTTGTTGTTGCGGGAATATCTAAATCTTACCCGGATACAGCAATGCTATTTTCTGATTGGCTGTTCGGTAGCTGTATCTTTTATTTGATTGGCTGGTGCGTGGCAAGGCCTTCTGAACTTTATGTGGAACTCACTTGATTCCTCTTAAAAGCAGCGCAACTTGGTGGGCATTATCCTGGAAATTTCTCTGCGTGAGAAATACAAGGTGTGGCATGTGAGCGTGTAAACGGGTTGAAATGCGTGTGTCTCACGCCCAATGCGTTGAGACTTGAGAGCCCTGCATTAGCATGTTTCACTTTACATCGTTTGCATTTCTTGCAGTCACTATAATAGACCTTCAAAGATAACAGGATGACAGAATTACTTAAATAATCCAGAGAATGCATGTGAATATGGCGCTAGATGCATTCGAATTGCGGCATTAAAACAATCTGCATATTTTAAGAAGAACTGGCAATAAAACACTTACTTTGTATTCACGCACACTATATTACATCAGTAAATTTCAGATGCCGTCAACCCAACGTGCGATGAAGTGGATTAATTTCAGGACAGCGTGTTCACTACATACTCAGCGCACCTGCTTCTCTTTCTGCCTTTCTTCCGTGTTGACGTTACAGGACGCGATTGGTTAATATCTGAAAAGCCTTTTGAACAGAACTACTTACAGTATGTGCTTAACGTGTCACTCCGCTGTCGTTGACTGTCAGGCGCCATCTTGTGACAAAAAAAACGTAACCACCACGGGTTACGAATGGAAGACTTCAAGGGTATCACGGCCAGAACTTTAGTTTATAACGTTTTAGATATGGATATTTTTTTTTTACACAAACACATCGATTCACTTCAGAAGGCCTTTATTAAACCACAGAGCCATGTGGAGCAGTTATATGATGGACAGATGCACTTTTATGGACTGCTATTACAAAGCTTGGATTAGCCAGTACTTTTTTAATATAACTGATTGTGTTTGTCTGAAAGAAGAATGTCATACACACCTGGGATGAGTAAATCATGGGGTAATCTTCATTTTTGGGCGAACTAACCCTTTCAGGATTAATTTCAACATATCTGGTAAAAACACATCTTCAGCAATAGATAAAGGCTTAAAGCAGTTTGGATCTGTTTTTCTTTGCGGAAGCTTTGAATAAACCCCTTCAGAGTGACTCAAGACTCCTCCGCTTCACGTCCTGATCTCTGTCGGGGTTTATTCTGCGATAACAACCAGCTGGATGTATTATCCCTTACATGCCTGTGTAATTTGCTTCATGTGAACCCAATAAACCTGGTTAAATAAAACACATTAAATGAATACCTTTGTTCGGTGCTGCTGTCTGTCCAAATCATGTTGTAATTCTTTGACAGTTCTTGATCCTCGTCCACCCGTCCTGACGTGGCCATCACAGGTACAGTACCATCACAGCACAGACGAGAAGAGATTGATGAATAAAGCCGTTATTTGTGTTTGTTTTTGCGCACTAAAATATTCTCATCTCTTCATCACATTAAGGCTGAACCACTGAACATCACATGGACTATTTAAACGATGTCTTTACTGCCTTTCTGGCCCTTGAAAGTGTTCATCACATTGCTGTCTATGAAGGGGTCAGAGAGCTCTGGGGTCATCAGAAATATCTTCATCTGTGTCTGAAGATGAACGAAGGTCTGATGGGTTTGAGACGACATGAGGAATTAATGACAGGATTTACATTTTTGTGTGAATTAACCCTTTAATTAAATCACTATGTCACTACATTCACGTCTGATATATTGTGCTCTTGTTCAGTTCTCATCACCTCTACATCATTTATTAAAGTCCTTTTGACACACAAGGGTTTCTGCAGGCTTTATGAAGGTAAAGTTAAGACCTTTTTAAGGCCTAGAATAAACTAAAGGGAACATAACATATATGTTCTCTAAATGTAAATGAGCACACAATGAGTTGTATTAGTGACACTTCAAAGTTTGACAAAAAAAAAAAAACCATTGTATTTGACAAACAATAGCTAAATTGAGAGATGAGAAATCTTGTGATGGTGATTTTATGATTAAAACAAGAACAAATATCTGCCAATGTGTTCATAAAAATCAACTTAATTCAAATGCAAGTAATTTTCATTCCCAATGATACTTGTTCTTGTTTTAACCCGTTTAATCCTACCGGTCACTTCAGTGTCTTTTTTCTTATTTCTGGAAGCTCTAAAAGTGTTGTTGGCTCTGGGCAGGAAATTCAACTTTTAAATGAGGGATGTCACCATGGGCGTCAGAGACAAAAGAAATGTGGGTGGGTCCTCTCTCAGAAACATTTTACTGGAGTAGCTGCCATTTACATTAAGTGCACATATACCGGCTTGTTTGCTAAACGTCTGGTTGGGACAAAATTACGGAAATCAAGCAGTGAGACGCATGGCATCAAGTTGAAGCAAATCGACCCGCAGTTCGAATCCGCCTTTTGCCGATCTCACTCTACTCCCTTTTCCCATCACATATCAGATCGGAAAGGCAT
Organism: Gobio occitaniae; assembly: GCA_033150135.1. Lineage (NCBI taxonomy): Eukaryota > Metazoa > Chordata > Actinopteri > Cypriniformes > Gobionidae > Gobio > Gobio occitaniae. Next base: position 18,309 of record JARQWZ010004662.1, on the reverse strand, counting down.
TTATTTTCATTAAAAATGAAGAAAATATTAGAAAAGTGGAAATAAAGCATCTAATGTGTTTAATAATAAGTGTTTATCGGTTAGGGGAAGGTGAACAGACATGTGCTGAATTAGAGATGATAAAAGTGAGTGGGTCCAATATCATTGATCATAAAAAGTGGGTGGGGCTTGTCCAGTTCTCACACAATGGTTCCGACGCCCATGGATGTCACGGTACCAAAATTTCAGTAGTCGGTACCAATACCATAACAATTTTACGGTACTCAGTACCAATTTCAGTACCACAGCTAATTGTTTAAAAATAAATAAATAAATAAATAAATTACTATTTAAAAAAAATGTATTAAATGTATTAAGTTTATTATTTATGATGATAATCATTACAAGTAAATAATACAAACATTTAAATGTGTAACAATGACTCCAATGAGGATTGGGATCCATTTGCAGTTTATTAAGATTAGACAAACTCACGGTGTAAACAGGCGTAGTTCAGTAAACCAGGGAGAACAGCAGAGTCAGAGGCAGAGCATAAAACATGATCATAACAGGCAAGGGTCAGGGCAGGCGGCAAACAGTCGAATAAGCAGAGTCCAGGCAAACACAGATCAAAGGGCAGAACAGAATCAGGGTCAGGATTACAGGCAGATCAGTAACAGTGGCTAAACGCTCAGAAATGTCGCCGTGGCAAAACAAGACTTTGCGATGAGTGTGTGAAAGTTCAGAGTTTATATAGGCAGGGTGACATGGATCAGGTGTGCAGTAATCAGTCCCAGAGTGAGGGTGTATGGGAAATGGAGTCCGACTGAGAGTCAGTATTCGGGTGAATGCGACCTCTGATGGTCGACGGTGGGATCTTCACCAGCGTTTGTGACAAAAGGCTGTAAGCTGTTTAAAAGTAAACATTGTGAAAAGTGAAAAATAATCAACCATCTAGGCATAGTTATTATTATTAGAAGAGATGTATTATTATTACATAGAGACGGCGCTAAATCTACTGAACAACAGTAGCCCAATATATTCTGTCAATTTCATTTTTTTTAAACCAAACTTTTATTTTGACGGGTTGCCGTGAAGAGCTTTGAGTGTCTGTGTTCATGATATGACAGTTTCCTCAAATGAAACAGTAAATTCTCATGAAGTGACGGTTTATGCATTCATGTCCTCATATAGTGACACACAGCAGTGTGTGTGTGTGTGTGTGTGTGTGTGTGTGCACTCACACCCGAGTTCATTCACACAGAGACGTAGAACATGCAGGAGTAATATTTAGATAGTATTTTGCAGTTTAATATCCACTAGTATATATTGGGCTTCAGTCTGGAGTCCTGGGCTTAGATAAACACAGAAGCGACTGAACGCAGCTGCGGGGACTGAATACACTCGGGAGTCGGTACTGCAGAAATGCTGGAATAATTTCAGGACCGACTTGGTACCGAAGTACCGGTACTTGTGACATCCCTGCACTGTAAAAAAATTCAGGTCTCCAATTGAAAATGTTCTAGTGACCGATCTCATCTACATTTTTCAGTTGGCCATAATTTAATTTCTGTGAATTGAAGCAATTTAAGTGATAATGCAATAACTAGTTCAGTATTATCTATAAAGATAGTCATGATGTATTTATTGTTGTACTAATTTTGACATTTAAGCAATTTAGACTTTTAAAAAAATATATTTGCATGAAAGATTTGTTAAATATTGGATATTTAAGACATTAAGATAAAACAACAACACATTGTCCTAATGTGATACTTTGCACAGAATCTACATTTATTTGAGGTGAATTCAAACAAATCAACAACGTTGAGGCAGTTCTGTTCCTAACGGTAGACCTGCTGAAGAAGAAGTGACAGCTACAAGAAGAGCAGCAAACACACTCACGGGAGAGAGAAGAGACAGAGATATCAGCAAACACACACACGGGAGAGAGAAGAGACAGAGATATCAGGGAATGAAGACGATGAAAAGGGATGTGAAGGTGCAGTTCAAGAGAGAACCTTTCATTATTTTGCACGGCCTCAGCCTAAAGATCTAAACATTATTTATGTGATGACCAAACAAAACACTTGGTTCTCCGTGGTTCCAACATCTGTTGTGGGTTTATGGGATGGCCTGGATGGTGGTGGTGATGTCTCTGAAAATGTTGTATTTGAAAATGACATAAAAATAATTTCTAAATTATGTTTTTTTTTTTTTCAGACCAGAACTTGACATCATTCTCTAATGGTGAAGAGACATGTTACTGATGGCTTTCACACATTCATTACCCAGAATTCAAGTTGTTGATACACAGAAACTGTTTGTTTGAGTTTCTGTAAATAACGCCTGAGATTTCACACTGAATAATACAGTACAGCAGTGTCACTGACGAGCTCCCTTAAACTGCAGTTAACTATCCTGTGTCCAGATGAGCACACTAAACACTGCAGTGATACGAGATTAACACACACAGAACTAAAAACTGCATCCAGATCTCAGTCCTGCGTTCACACACTGCTGTAGAATGACAATCATACGAACTGCAGTTTGTGGTTTTGCTGTTAAACAGACAGAACATCTAAATGAAAAATAACCCTGTGGTTAAACCAGCTTATAGAATCAGCTTCAAGCATCCTGATAAATAACACACTAGATCTGCTGAAGAGATGTTATACTGCCTTATGATTAATATCAGTGAGAAAAGCATCCGCACCTGTGAGGTTGATCAGGACTCGTGTGATGAAGCTCTTGTGTCCTCCATCAGACTGAACTCCACACCAGTATTCTGAATGTTGTTCAGTCACATGACTGATGCTTCCCGTCAGGAGCCGCTCTTCTCTGTCATCATACAGCTGGATCTTTCCCTCACGCCTCCATCTTCTGCTCTCATTCACAGACGTCTCTTCAGCACAGAGATCAGCTCCAGATCTCCAGCAGAGAAACTTCACATCACTGCTGTGGGATTGTGGGTATTTGCAGCTGATGTTCACAGATCCTCCTGCAGCCGCTGATAGACTGATGCTCTTCACACAATCATCTGTTTCAGATCCAAATAAAGCGCAGTAATGTTAGAATGACCAGATATATTCATGGATTCACCTCATAATGACTGAAAGCGGCTCACCCTTCTCAATGTTCAGGCTAAACTTAGAGAAGAAACTGTAGTCTTCAGAAACTTTGACTATAATCTCATATTCTCCAGAGTCGTTCTCATTCAGCTCTCTGATAAACACACGTAAGAGCCCTGCAGATCTGCCCTCATGAACGGAGAATCGTCTGTCATGTGTCCATTCTGAGGCTCTGTTAGTGTTTATTACAGGAAAACATTCTCTAGATTTACAGATGTATTTCTCATGGTTCATGTGTTTCTTCTCATATTTGAAGTTTATGATGACGTTTCCTCCTGAATATCCTCTCACGGTCCTGATTGGTTGATCTGTTCAACACAAACACAGATCATTTGTCATTTTGTTCTCAATATAAACACATTTATCTTCACTTTGCTACAACATTTATGAACTCAAGTCCAGATGATGAGTGTAAATCTTCCATCAGGAGATAAAAAGGTTATTGATGGCGTGAGTTATGAGTTAGACGAGTGAACGGCAGTAATTCCAGTCAGTGTTGAGGATCGTGATGTTGTGGAGTCTCAGTTACTCACCGGTTATAACCTTCAGATTCACTTCAGTGGAGGAATAACTTATAAACTTTTCAGTTCCACAATAGTACATCCCAGAATCCCATTCTCTCAGATCTCTGATGGTCACTCTGAAGACCGCTGATCTTGTGTCGTCAAACAGAGAGAATCTTCCAGAATTAACCCATTTATTTTTCTCATTAGTATTGATTTGGTATGTGCAGTATGGCTGCTGCCATTTACAAAAATACTTTTGATTCTCTGTAAATCCTTTATCATATTTGCATGAGATCCTGACTCCGCCTCCTGAATATCCGGTCACTTCTATGGAGCTCACGACACCTACAACAAACCAGCATCTTAACACAACACTAATACACACTGAAGGGAGATTCATGTCAAAGGTCATTAGTTATGGATAAAGACTTGTGTTCATTATTTAATCTCTGTTCTGGTTCTTCTGAGTTCAGATTCTTACCAGGAATCATCAGCAGAGTGAAAGTCCAGATGATCTTCATTCTTCTCTCTTATTAAATGATCTTCTCTGTTGTCTGTAGATTCAGTTCTTCTGAAGCTCTCGATGTGTGTTCAGAGGAGTTTTGAGTGTTTCTTTCCTGTTACATGTTTAACATGAAGTGCTGAATGTGACGGAGACGCCCAGTTCCTCTGAGGAGAGAGAGCGAGAGAGAGAGAGAGAGAGAGAGAGAGACTTTGACTTTTAAAGCTAGTATACACAACACACAGACCCACAAAAATAAGTAATAATATAAAAAATCTAATTAAAACCCATATTTCCAAACTCGCTCATTGTCACTAAAGCATCTCTCACACACCACCTCATTTAAAAATAAAGGTACATTATCAGTTTGTAATATGCAAACTCAATAGCAACCATAAATTCTACCAATGATTTAAAAAGAGACAACAAATCAACATCTTGACCAGCATTTTTACATTGATGTGTTTTCAGGATTGCTAACTTGGCTTGGACCACTAAAAATCGGCAGGCACAAACTGCTCTCGCCACGACTGTTACTGCAACCAAAAATAAAAAGGATATTTGAAAAGAAAATCACAATTTCATAATTAGTTTTCCAAAAGTACAAAAAGTGGAACCAGCCTTGAACACTCACAAAATAAATAAAACTGCATCAGAAGCCTTACAGAGAGAACATTCAGGTCAAACCATATCATTACATTTAGAAACAAAGGTGTTTAGCCAATGCACAGTGACACATTCTCCACTGTAAATCTCCACTTTATTGGAATAGGAGGCTTGTACAACATCCTCCATGAGGGATTCACATCTCTGAGTACAGAAAGGTTAGTCAGTGTTTCCGCTTCATTCATTCGGCCGTGGCGACACCATACCAAACATCATCACCGCCACGGCTGCAGCTTGTCATCCGATATTGTGCATACTATTGTAAAGCCGCACTAAAGGGATAAAAAAACATTGCAAAGCGCCATAAAGTTTTCGTGCACTATATTCCAAGACTTCTGAAGCCGATTCGATAGCTTTCTGTGAGGTGCGAATTAATATTTAAGTCGTTAAATTCAAGTTAATGGAAACTCATCTCTCCTCAGTCATTCTCCATTCAGCATTCAAACAGCGTGTCGAGTTCGTTTACGACAACGCTATCTCATGACCATTTCGTATGTATTTTACGAGGTGGCTAATTCGTACAAATTTGTACGTTTGGTCTAAACTCCAGTGACGGGTAGGTTTAGGGGCAGGGTTTGAGGTAGGTCATTCGTACAAATTCATACGAATTTGGCAAAAATCGTACACATTCGTACGAGTGAGGTCGTACAAATTCGTACGAATTAGCCACCTCGTAAAATATGTACGAATTGCCATGAGATTGGATCGGTTACGACAATAACAAATGGGGGCTCGTCCTATCGTAACGAATTGGGACACGTTATTGTAACAAGTTCGTCATATGGTATGTATACGTTTTGTTTCTCATTTTGCTGGTGCAGACGTTTTATTGGCAGTTTTTTCTTGAGTGTTGGGGAAAGGGATATAGAATAATGGAATTTAGTATTGAGGCGTTTCGACAAAAGCCTTCGTATGAAATTAGAATTGTGTCGTAAAGCGGATTTGTACTTAATTGCTGATTATTATGAAATTTATGTAGTAAAATCAGCTCGTAAGAGAGAAGTGCGGGACCTGATACAAGCTGCGGTGATTCAACAGGGTTAACAGCAGTTCAAAATCCTGAAAGTGAGGGTAGGAATACAGAGGAAAGGACTGGGGTGCTCCAGGACAGGTTTGAGAACCCCTGGCATAAGCGCTTTGCTGCTCTATAAAACATTGGAGCCTTTCATATTATAATACTTTTGCGCTATAAAAGATTATTAACAGCCTATCTTGTTCTGTCCTATCTATCATATCGTCGCTGCTCGATGAAACTCACGTATGTCCAAAACGGTTACTTTTCAGGAAGTGAAAAAAACACTGTATTTCAAAAGCAGTTGAATGTAGCGCTGTCATACTTGGTACGGCATCTTTACATGTAACCATATTCTTGCCAGTGTAATGATATAATCCACATTTGACCAAAATTGAGTTTAAATGGACATACGTGTATATTTTACAGTAACGGTGGCCGATACGCGTTCTTCCGATCATTAATTAGAATGGCCAAGTCGCGTTTCATTTGACAGAGGAATACGTGCTGGATATTCTCAGCCTCTGGCAAGCGGTGATCGCAGTATGAGTGAGGCATGTTCTAGTGGCAATCATGACAGGAGCATTACAGGCTATAATTTGATCAGTTTGACTAAGAAAAAAAAAGTTTGAATCTTATCAATGAGACCGAGTTTATTTACATACTAGCAAGCAAACTAATCTGTAAAGATTAGATCCCCAACAATAATGTTGTATTTTATACACCGGTATAACATCCTAAAACATCCCCATAACCTAACAATCATAATTTGTTCTCACCTGCAGGTTAAAGATGTCAGGCGTTGCTTCAGGGTCCTCTGCGGTGCTTGAACCAGCTCAATCTGAGTTCAAGTGCACTGGGCAGGTTACTAATATAAATATCTAAACCACAACCAATAAAGATATTTTCAGGATAAAATCACTGAAAATTAATTGAAAAGATTGTGCGAATAACCACAGAATGGTTTCCGTTTTTACTTAAAAAGTTTCAGAGTAATACAAAGACAATCATTCAAAAAGACACAAATAACAAAACAACGTGTAAGTCTTCACCCGAAGTGTGGCCCCAAAGAACAATGTACAAAGCTTTTTATATTTTGACATATCCTGGGGCGCGGCCTTAAGAAGCTATGACATCATCATATAGTAATTCCTTACAAGGTAAGCTACTCGCCTTGGACTCAAGCCATCTTAATATTCATCCAAGGCTACCACAACCTTTGCAACAAGCACACATACATTTTTTGCAGCGGACACTTGAAGGCTTAATGCGCCCGTCAAAACCACACAACTCTTATTATAGCGGAGAGTCAGTTTGAACTTCCCCTTTTCAAAGATGTCATGGTTAGAAATCAGCAAACAGTCAAGCTGTTAAAGAAAACATGTTTCACGAGTTTGCCCATCTTACGATGTGTGCCCATATAATCTTAGTGAAAGTGGTAAACAGATTTGGCTTGCTGTCTGCTATAGAGGGGCTCGGAGAGGATATTCTACCAGAGCTCCGATTGCCCCCCAAAAACATAAATGCAGAATCAGACAGCAAGCGAGAATTCTGGGATTTAAACTGATTATTTAAGGAATTTGCATAATTATTTAAATAGTCTATAAGACCCCCCCAAAAATGGAGAACAGAAGGAATGGGAGACTGCACTGCAGCAGCAGTATTGAGGTAGGCAGGTCACTGCTGTGGCGGTTTTAAAACAGGTGAGGTGCTGCGGTGGAAGCATGGATTGAGTGGGGCACTGCAGCAGCAGTATCAAATTGGTGGAGAACTTCAGTAGTAGTATCAACTGGCAGAGCACTGCAGCGGCAGAATCAGACGGAGCAGTACGGGATCAGCATCAAATTGGCGGAGCACTGCAGCAGCAGCATCAAATTGGTGGAGAACTGCAGCGGCAGTATCAACTGGCAGAGCAATGCAGCGGCAGAATCAGACGGAGCAGTGCAGCATCAAAATGGCAGAGCACTGCAGCATCAGCAGCAGCATCAAATTGCCGGAGCACTGCAGTGGCAAAATCAGGCGTAGCAATGCGGCAGCAGCATCAAATTGGCGGAGCAGTGCAGCGGAGGCATCACAATACAGAGCACTGCAGCGGCAGTATCAGGCGAAGCACTGCAGTGGCAGCATCAAATTGGTAGAGCACTGCAGCATCAGGCGTAGCAGTGCGTCAGCAGCAGCATCAAATTGGCGGAGCACTGCAGCGGAGGCATCAAATTGGCAGAGCGCGGTAGCATCAAATTGGCAGAGCACTGCAGCGGCAGCATCAGGTGTAGCAGTGCGTCAGCAGCAGCATCAAATTGGCAGAGCACTGCAGCGGAGGCATAAAATTGGCAGAGCGCGGCAGCATCAAATTTGCAGAGCACTGCAGCGGCAGCATCAAATTGGCGGAGCACTGCAGCGGAGGCATCAAAATGGCAGAGCACTGCAGCGGCAGTATCAGGCGGAGTACTGCAGCGGAGGCATCAAAATAGCAGAGCACTGCAGCGGCAGGATCGAATTTGGTGGAGCACTGCAGTGGCAGTATCAAATTGGCGGAGCACTGCAGCATCAAGTGAAACCCTGCAGCATCAAGCAAAGCATTGCAGCATCAAGCGAAGGACTGCAGCATCAAGCCAAGCACTGTAGCATCGAGCAAAGTACTGCAGCAGCAGTCTCAAATTGGCAGGGCACTGGAGCGGCTGTCTCAAATTGGCCAGCACTGCAGCGGCACTATCAATTGGCGGGCACTGCAGCGGCAGTATCAAGTAAAGCCAAACACTGCAGCGGCAGTCTCAAAATTGGCGGGGAACTGCAGCGGCAGTCTCAATTGGCGGGCACTGCAGCGGCAGTATCAAGTAAAGCCAAACACTGCAGCGGCAGTCTCAAATTGGCGGGCACTGCAGCAGCAGTATCAAGTAAAGCCAAACACTGCAGCGGCAGTCTCAAATTGGCGAACACTGCAGCAGCAGTATCAAGTAAAGCCAAACACTGCAGCGGCAGTCTCAAATTGGCGGGCACTGCAGCAGCAGTATCAAGTAAAGCCAAACACTGCAGCGGCAGTCTCAAATTGGCGGACACTGCAGCAGCAGTATCAAGTAAAGCCAAACACTGCAGCGGCAGTCTCAAATTGGCGGACACTGCAGCAGCAGTATCAAGTAAAGCCAAACACTGCAGCGGCAGTCTCAAATTGGCGGGCACTGCAGCAGCAGTATCAAGTAAAGCCAAACACTGCAGCGGCAGTCTCAAATTGGCGGACACTGCAGCAGCAGTATCAAGTAAAGCCAAACACTGCAGCGGCAGTCTCAAATTGGTGGGGCACTGCAGCGGCAGTATCAAGTGGAGCACGGCAGCATCAGGCGGAGCACGGCAGCATCAAGCGGAGCACGGCAGCATCAGGCGGAGCACGGCAGCATCAGGCGGAGCACGGCAGCATCAAGCGGAGCACGGCATCATCAGGCGGAGCACGGCAGCATCAAGCGGAGCACGGCAGCATCAAGCGGAGCACGGCAGCATCAGGCGGAGCACGGCAGCATCAAGCGGAGCACGGCATCATCAGGCGGAGCACGGCAGCATCAAGCGGAGCACGGCAGCATCAAGCGGAGCACGGCAGCATCAAGCGGAGCACGGCAGCATCAAGCAGAGCACAGCAGCATCGAGTGAAGTACGGCAGCATCAAACGGAGCACGGCAACATCAAGTGAAGTACGGCAGCATCAAGCGAAGTATGGCAGCATCAAGTGAAGTATGGCAGCATCAAGCGAAGTATGGCAGCATCAAGTGAAGTATGGCAGCATCAAGTGAAGTATGGCAGCATCAAGTGAAGTACGGCAGCGGCGATATCAAGTAAAGTGAAACCCTGCAGCGGCAGTATCAAATTGGGGGAGCCCTGCAGCATCAAGAAGCACAACACTGCAGCAGCGGTATCAAATTGGTGTAGAACTGCAGCTGCAGTATCAAGTTAAGCAAAACACTGCAGCAGCTGCATCAAATTTGTGAGGCACTGCGGCAGCAGTATCGAATCAAGCGAGGTTTGCAGGCATCGGTTGGATTAAGTTTCGTGGGGCAGCCATCTTAAAGAGAAGTGAGTTAGATGGCTTGTTTGAGGAGGCTGGGGTTGAAACAAATGTAAGTTTGAAAGGCATCTGAGGACCACCAACCCAGAAGTTTAATTTGATGGTCTGGCAGTCCTTTTGGGCTGCGGTGGTGGCTGCTCCAATGTGGAAGGAGTGAGATGAATAAAAATGAGCTTGGATACCAGAGTGGAGAAGGAAAGATATTGATATGGCTGTATGGGTGTCGGGAGATTGAGATATGGATGAAATGGACGTTTTTAAAATGATCAGTTTTGCTGCGTTTGATGAGGAAACGGATGGTGTCCTTGTTTAAAACTTGGAGATCGGAGATGGTAGGATGGATGGCCGTAGATTTGAAAATTTGAAAGCCGCTGAGATGGTACTAGGTTGGATGGACTTAATCTGGTTGAGATACGAGATGAATGAAGAACTTGAAAGAAGGAAAGTTGGGAAAACTGGTTGTAGGAGGAATGGAATTGTTTAAAAGCTCTCCAAGCTGTCCAGTAGGATTGCAGTGTTCTGGGTGAGATGGCATAAAATATTGAATCCAGAGATGTGTTACAGTTACTGGAATATCAATTCTGAATAGGGAGGAACTGGGTCCGCCTCCGGGGCTAATGCTCTTAATTTCTTTTAAAATCTGGGAAATGTAGAAATCAAGCTCGGGTCTGCTCTGATAGCGGAGGAGAAATGAATAGGGAGGGGGGGGGCAGGACCGTTTGCGGAGGCAGCCTCACGCTTGGGCCTGCACCGTTAGCGGAAGAGAAATGAATGAGAGGGGGGAAGGGGGGGCAAGACCGTTTGCGGAGGCAGCCTCACGCTTGGGTCTGTGCCGATAGCAGAGGAGAAATGAATGAGAGGGGGGAAGGGAAGACCGTTTGCGGAGGCAGCCTCACGCTTGGGTCTGCTCCGATACCGGAGGAGAAATTAATGAGAGGGGGGAAGGGAAGACCGTTTGCGGAGGCAGCCTCACGCTTGGGTCTGTGCAGATAGCAGAGGAGAAATTAATGAGAGGGGGGAAGGGGGGGCAAGACCGTTTGCGGAGGCAGCCTCACGCTTGGGTCTGTGCCGATAGCAGAGGAGAAATTAATGAGAGGGGGGAAGGGGGGGCAAGACCGTTTGCGGAGGCAGCCTCATGCTTGGGTCTTCTCCGATAGCGGAGGAGAGAGGAATGGAAGAGAGGGGGTAGGGGGGAAATAGTGACATTTGCACAGGTAGCCTCAAATTTGTATTTATTCCATGGCTAGATGGATTTAACTGGGGATGAAAGACAGGAGGAACATAAATGTTAGAAGCGTGGGCAGGAGAAGCTGTGATAGACTCACCTGTGGCACGAGGAAAGGTAACAGTCACAGTCGGAGAGACCGCGAAACTATCGCGGGCGACTGCGGAACTAATGTTTGCGGCCGCGATAGACTGCCGGCCAGAATGAGTGGCGGACGAGAAAAACTAGGACGGCGGCGGCGGTTGCGGTTGTCGGCTGAAACTGAGGCGGACCGTATGGATCGTGCAGTTGCTTGCGTTGATGTTTGCGTGGTGCTGGGAGGACGCTGAATGCGGCGTGAGAGTTTTGTTGAGAGCGCACGAGCAGATCGTGAAGTTGCTCTTTTGAATTCCTCTGGGAGAAATGGATACCCGCGTTGGATAACGCTTGCCTGAGCGCGTTGACGGACCATTTCTCAACAGAAGGTACGGAAGGGCTTGCTGCTGAAGAGGATGACAATGATATTGATGATGAAGGCCTCGATGCATCACTACGAGGATCGACCGAGCCCCGTGATGATCTAGATGGAGGAGGAGAGAGGTCTTCTTGAGCGAGGTGTTTTGTGCTGGGCTGTGGTGGAGCGGAGAGACCGCGACCTGGGCGATCAACAGGTGAAAATGAGCAGCGAAGTCAGTCATGCTGCAGGAACTAAAAATGGGAAGAGGTAAGCTGCTGGTTTTATACCTTGGTATTAATTGGAAGATTAGATGGGCGTACTCCTCCCGAAATTACGTTTAATAACTTCACTTAGCTCATTAAAGAGGTACTTCACCGCTGGTGTATTTAAATTGGGTCATTTATGTAGTAGAAATGTGAAATTATTTTAGAAGTTGGTGCCTTCTTGTTACAAACAGAGTTAGACACGGATAACAGAGGCAGGTGAAAGCAGAGTTTGGTTCAGGGGTGACACGATCAATCGAATATACTTCCGGGTTTCTACTGATACAAAGCTTAATGCTAATCGCTGAAGTAACCCTTTAAAAAGAGGATTAAAAAACAATGATTTTCCATAATTTTCATCACTCACTCTTGAGAATTTTAACAAACTCTATGATTGAAATGTTGATACATAGAATTTGGAAAGAGAACAATAAACATTTCTAATTTAAGGCTTCTCAATTAGAAACAAGGTCTGTTCCTCCAAGATCTTTAAGAATATACAGACAATAATCCATCCATGGCATACCATCAGAGCACTACAGCAGTTTTTACAATGTTTGTAGTCTCATTTCTTCAGTTTTTGATTCAATAAGGCCTTGACCTCCCTCTACAACAGAAGATAGAGCCAATGATGGCCATTCCAAAAGAAATCAACAAATGCCTTTTGAACCTTTAAAAGCAGTTATTTATCTAACACTGTCACCTTATGCCAAAGCATTGAAGCTTCCAGATTATTAATCACCAGGCATCTCCTTTAAATGAGAGCTGTGGGAGAATCCACTTCCACTTTTGAATTTTACCAATGACCCGGTCAACCACTCCTTCCCAGTTCTTCTCCATGTACTGGTCAGTTCCAAAATAAATGCCGAGAACTTTTAAACCATCCAGGACCCATTTACACTGCTTTGGCAAATTAGGAGGTCCTGTACTATGCCAGTCTCCAATCAACAAAGAAGTATATTTTCCCCAATTTATACATGCAGAGCTTTCTGAAAAATATTCATACATGAAATTATATTATCAAGATCATTTGAATTCCTTATTATCAGAGAAACATTGTCTGCCTATCGTCGCTGCCCGATGAAACTCACGTATGTCCAAAACGGTTACTTTTCAGGAAGTGAAAAAAACACCGTATTTCAAAAGCAGTTGAATGTAGCGTTGTCATACTTGGTACGGCATCTTTACATGTAACCATATTCTTGCCAGTGTAATGATATAATCCACATTTGACCAAAATTGAGTTTAAATGGACATACGTGCATATTTTACAGTAACGGTGGTCCATACGCGTTCTTCCGATCATTAATTAGAATGGCCAAGTCGCGTTTCATATTGACAGAGGAACACGCTCAGTTTATTAAATAGCCTACGTCTTAGTTTATTAAATACGCTTAGTTTATTTAATATTAATTATACATTTATTAAATGTCTCTTGCAAACTATGAAGGGACAATGAATCAATACACTGACATGGTAATGCTAGACAGATACTTTGTTTGTACAGTCCTACCGTAATTTTGTCACTCCTAGACGTACGTCTGGCGTCAGGGGGGAAACGTTTACCTCGATGAAGGAAAGTCATTGTCTCATGAGGCTATGTTTCACGAGACCGGCGAGATGCTTCCACAGGGCGGGAGATACGCGGCGTGATTGACAGCTTTGACACCAAATGGATATACGTGAAAATCAGATGACATGATTTCACAACTTTTCATTGGCCATTTAGATATGTGAAACATACTGTATACGGAAATGAACCTGGACATTCAATCCGTCGAAAAATCTAAAAATCGGCAAAATGGACATACGTGGTTTTCATCGGACAGCGACGATATGCTATATATTTTACTTGGGGGAACTTCAGGGCAACCAGGAACAACAATAACACAGTCTTTTTCTCTGTAGACTTAAAAAAGGCTCAATAGAGATAGCATAGAGTAAACCTGACAGAGGACACCCTTGTCTTATTCCTCGTCACTGAATAGGGCCTTGTTAATGTACCATTTACTCTTAACATGCTATAAATATCACTATACATGAGCTTAATAAAAGAATCCAAGAGCCTCAAGAGTCTTAATTAAATAAGAGTGGTCCACTCTATCAAAGGCCTTTTCTTGGTTCAAAGAGAGAAGGCCGATGTCCAGGTTATGTCTTTTTACCACTGTAATAATGTCTCTAACCAAAAAAGGTTGTCAAATATTGTTTGGTTAGGGATAGGCTAAAGTAAAACTGATTGTTGTGAATAACAGTGTCTATAGAGTTCTTCAGTCTGTTGGTTAAGGCTTTTGAAAAGATTTAAAGATCCTCACACAGATCAAGGAGACAGGGTGCCAGTTCTTTAAGCAACCAAGGTCTCCTTTTTGGGGGATCAAAGTTAAAACCGCTTTTTAAAACTACTTTCCACCAAAACATCATAGTCCTGGCCAATTAAGTTCCAAAAAACCTTATAAAACTTGGCTGAAAGACTGTCCAAACCAGGTGACTTTCCGGGATTCAACTCCTGGACAGCTCTCGAAAGTTCAGCCATCGTCAAAGGGCTCTCAAGATCCATCTTGTCCTTCTCTGATAATTGTAGTAAGTCACTCAGAAGAATATCAGCTGAAGTGAATAACACTGATTATCTCTTCATCTCCTGTTAGTGGATGGGATATATTAAGCAGCAAGTGAACATTTTGTCCTCATAGTTGATATGTTAGAAGCAGGAAAAATGGGCAAGCATAAGGATTTGAGCGAGTTTGACAAGGGCCAAATTGTGACGGCTAGACGACTGGGTCAGAGCATCTCCAAAACTGCAGCTCTTGTGGGGTGTTCCCGGTCTGCAGTGGTCAGTCTCTATCAAAAGTGCTCCAAGGAAGGAACAGTGGTGAACAGTGGACCACGGAGCAATAGAAGAAGGTGGCCTGGTCTGATGAATCACGTCTTCTTTTACAAAAATGGTTCAGGAATGGTTTGAGGAGCACAACAATGAGTTTGAGGCGTTGACTTGGCCTCCAAATTCCCCAGATCTCAAACCAATCGAGCATCTGTGGGATGTGCTGAACAAACAGGCCCCACCTCGTAACTTACAGGACTTAAAGGATCTGCTGCTAACACCTTGGTGCCAGATACCACAGCACACCTTCAGGGGTCTAGTGGAGTCCATGCCTCGACGTGTCAGCAAAAGGGGGACCAACACAATATTAGGAAGGTGGTCATAAAGATATGCCTGTTCAGTGTATATCACCTGCAACCCTTGTACCTGAAAGTATTTGGGCTCACTTTGTTTTCTGGGTATTTTGAATCAATAACTGCCCCAGCAACAATGAGCTCTTCATCAACTTTCCCATCTCCATGCACATGTATTAATGACGGAAGCACTATCCGTACCTTCAGTGGGACAGTCTTGTGCAAGCACATTAGAGCCCTCGCCACTGTCAGATAAAGCTGCGGCTTCATCTTGCTGTACATTATCAGTACTTTCTGCAATGTTATTATCTACAGCACTATTCACCTGTTCCGTTACTGAATTACTCTCCTTCTCCTTTTCAGCCTCCGTATTTAAAGGACACGATTGTCCCACATGGCTCTGTTTCCCACAACTAAAACATTTGATTGAATCAGCAGTGATAAAGATCGTATAATCCTTCACATTTGGTGTGACCAAAAAGAGAAAAAAAAATTATTATGCTTTTCTGGTTTATGTTTCTTTTAATAAGTGTTTTTATTTGCATGATGTATCTATACTGTACTGTGGACTTATGTTGACCTTTTGTTCTTTTGTACTTGACTTTCTGCAGATATGAGCAAAAAGACTTAAAGTTTACGTCCATCACGTATGGTCGAGACCTATGCTAAACTGTACTTTGGCCCCTAGGGTGTGGACACCACTCATGCATAGATTTCTAATTTTACAGTTGGCCCGAGACCCATATCTGAATTTGGTAGCAAAAAGAGGAACTTGGCATTGCTTATATGATTCTAAAAGGGTATAAAGAATGAGCGATTTCCGTGCTGAGCCAGTCACTGCCTTGACTCAAACCTTTTCTTTTATGCACTTTGCTTTACTGCATGGGAGCTCTCGATCCACTTTACCTTTTTCCTAGGCAAGAAGTATGAAGTACGGTTAGACAGCAGCAAAACCGTAATGAATGCATCTCACAGATAATCCATGTTCAACCATATCATCAACCATAGACGTTTCCCTCAGAAAAAATGCCTTGTTCATTCTCGATGCAGACAAGATGTTCAAGACACCAACTGCATTACCAACAGCAATTAAATCTTCCACTGACACGGTCTCATCTGAGAAACATTTGAACCCATGGCACGCAGTCAAGGACGCAAAGCCATCAGAATTCAATGCTCTCTCTAGCAGCTCTGACAGGCTTACTTCCTCTAATTTCATTAAAAACAGCTTTCTATCAAGTCCAAGTCCCACTTTAAAACTGCCCAAGCATTGACCGCCCTCTTGTACTGGGAAATAAAGTGCAGCCGCACGGATCCAGAGCTGTCCACTCTGAAAACATTATCAAATGTCCTTTGTATATTAGAAATAAGTTCCTCGGGTGTTCCAGTCAGATAATTTAATAAACACATTTTCCTCCTTATTGAAAAACTATTTAATTTCCCCAATAAACAATTTTTCAGAAAATTCCTCATTAAATCTTCTAAACCATGTTAAGTACATTAAGAAGGTCTCGTAATCTGTTACATCTTAAACATAAATGTTCTCGATCTCCTGCTGGATTCAGGTGTGTCACATGTCCATCTGTAGCTTTGGCCCGTCAATACTCCTCCATTAGATCAGCAGTTCGCTTCTCTACAGGGGTTTATACAGGGTCCTCCACCCGTCCCGCACCAGACAGTTCTGGCCATCTAGAAGCTTTTTGCTTCTTCAATGAATCTCGATGTGTAATTTTAAATGAAGTGCAATATATTGCTCTCTTACACACATCTTTATCTTTCATCCAAGAGATGTCCAGGTGTGTGAACGCCATTCCTCATTAAAAATCTCCTCACACTCACAGAGGACAGGAGTCTAGTCTGGATCATTGGGCTGAATAACAACAGAGCCCAATGTCCGTTATCCTCCATGTCTCGCTTTACTCTAAAAACACTTCTCCATGTCTGCAGCAAAGACTTATGAAAGTGTAGCGGCTCTGACAGGCTTACTTCCTCTAATTTCATTAAAAACAGCTTTCTATCAAGTCCAAGTCCCACTTCAAAAATGCCCAAACCTTGAGCGCCCTCTTGAGCTGGGAAATAAAGTGCAGCCGCATGGATCCAGAGCTGTCCACTCTGAAAACATTATCAAATGTCCTTTGTATATTAGAAATAAGTTCCTCGGGTGGCTCCATAGCTATAGTCCTGTGCCTCAGCATCGATGCAATGAGATTATTGACCACCAGAGCTCTCCTCCTATTGGACAATTGTGGAAAAGCCATTTCCATTTCAGCCTTTTAGAGACACATTCTCCAGCAGAGCCTCACAGTTTCTCTTTTGAAACTGGTCGTTCCCCAAAATAACTCCTAATGTTTTCAATCCGTCCTGTCTTCACTATTGAGGAAACCCAGTACCTTCCCAATAATAAACCCTTCACTTTTGACCAAAAACTCCAGCAAAGAGGCTTGTTCATATTCCAATAGTTTGATTTAAGACTGTAATATCATCAGACGCTGAAATACTTAAAAAAGATAATTTGAAGATTCCTCCTCAGTCTGCACATCAAAGGTTCAATAACCAAACTATAATTGGTGGAAAGTGGACGCCCTTGTCTAATGCCTCTCGACACAGGTATCGGTTAATTTAATCCATCACCTGCTCTGACCATAACAGAAATATTACAATATAACAACTGAATGTACGATATAAATCTGTCACCACACACAAATACTTTAACACATTATAAAGATATTCATGAACAACTCGATCAAATGCTTTTTCTTGATCTAGAGACAGAACTCCTGTTTATCTCGTAATAATAAAAGATTGTCCAATAGATCTTCAGGTATACAATATATGAACCAATAAGTCTAATCAGTTGTTCAAGTCTATTCGATAAACATCTGGAAAAAGATTTTATGATCAGAACAAAGCAAAGACACTGATCTCCAGTTTTTGAGAAGTCCCAGGTCTCCTTTCTGTGGAAGCAGAGACAAGACTCGAAGACAACTCATGGGAAGAGTTTTTCTTCAAACATTAAATATTAATGTATGTGTGTGTGTGTATTAGTCCTACCTGCAGAGCAGCGTTTCTCCACTAATGGTCGTTTTTCACCGCAGACTGTACATTTATAACACTATACTTAGTATTATATTATATTTTCATCAAATTACAAAAAAAACTACTGACTTCTGCTGATGTTTCTAATACAGTGAACAACGTCTTTCTCTCTTCTGACTGCCTGTAACGAATCATCACTCTGCCAGGGATCCATTTGCATGCTTTTATTAATGACAATCGTCAGGCAGGGTCAGACAGGAGCAAACAGGAATAACAGGAGCAGGCAGAATTGTAAACAGTAGACACGCAGAAGGTCAGAACAGGCAGATATCAC